>NQII01000385.1:620618-643003 GCA_002778355.1 Clitarchus hookeri | reverse complement strand
GCATAACCAGGCGACACGTGGCACGAGGCAGGTGGTGGACCGCAGTTACATGTGTCTTGCTGCGCGTCCTGCTGTGTAGGCCTCCCTGCCACCCCCCTTCACCACCGTACACCTCTAGCCTGCAGGGAGATCTGTGGAGCGTAGGGATTTCTCGAGATATCAGCAAATTATCATGTTTATTTCGCCTAAACTCAAAATATACGCACCACGGAAGGAATAGCTGACGAGCTGGATTGGTGCCGAGAAAACACCNCAGCACCTGCGGACCTTCTTCCAAGGCCTACCACTTCGCCGGAGCTCATTCCCAGATGACAGCCTACCAACACTCATCGCTGAGTTAAGTATAAAAATGTCGCCCACAGAAGCCCCACTCAACCACGAAGTCGCCCAGTGAATACGAGTAGTCAAATTAGGTACCACAACTCGGAAGGGCTGATGTATGTAGAACTTGTGTAAACTCCAGACAATATATTCGTCCTTAACAAATGAAACAGTAAAAGGCTTCATTATTACAATACCCTCAACCTCCAAGCACATTATAGGCTGTGCCTGGGGGCATTAACCACGACACTATAAGCCACACTGTCTTCCACAGTGGCAGTATAGCGTCAAAGTGATTATTTAATGTTTTCATTACACTGTATAAATAACACGAAAATATTTATAAATGTAATTAAAATGAAGCTATTAAATAGTTATAGTTAATATGTCACAGGTTTCCTGTTATTTTTAAATAAATTGAAATATGCTATACGAAGTGTAAATTTTCTTTTATTCCCAATACATACAAGATACGAGGTAACAATTTCAGTGCTGCACTTTGAGTTTCTTTTTATTTTGGCTATACTGTGTCAAGAAATATATTGTTGTTATCATTACAATTTACCTATACTTAATAGGTAGGCGTTATTTATAAAAACAAGTATTATCGGGATGAAAAAATACTATTTAATCACAGTAAACACTGCAATTTTTATCAACAATATTGTGGAGAATAGATTGCGTTCTATATGTTATATTTTGTTTTTCCAGGTGTTGTTACGGATGTGTTTTCGGCTATTGAAAATAAAATACTCAATTGAAATTTCGAGTTATTGAAGATATTATTTCATTCTGTTTGATTTCTCATTCAACATGAAGATCAGTAAGTTTGCCAAAAATATTTATAATTTCTATCCAATAGTTTCAAGATCTTTTTGTTTTACGAACCCATGACATTACTGAGATAGAGTCTGACTTACTAAAATTTTTGCTCTCATTTATAGAATTACGATTAAAATGATGAAATTAAAGTGAACAGTTTTACTTTACTGCATATCAGGGTGGTGATAGATTTTTGTTTCATATTCGTATCATCACATAAATGGCGCCCAATGTGGGACCGAAGAGAATAGAAACGATTGGACTATATTATAAAATTGTTCAGTAAAGCCACAAAATGCATTTATCACGGTTGTGTAGACGGTAAAAATCGAAATACATAAATAAAGCAACCAGTGAGGAAACCGTTTCGGATCGTGGCTGTAACAAAATTAAGTGTATTGTGATTTTATTGCAATGGACAAAATAGTTCATGGTAGTGAATGCAGTTTGCTTGAAGGCAGTTGGTCGCATAGAGAAATGCAGAAAAATATACCATGAAAAAATCATGGTATGTTTATAAAAAAATATATAAAATCAGGATTGAAGTGAAGAAATACACCCCACAAAATTTCCCGACACTTATCTCGTAGAAAAAGTTTTGAAACATTAAGACAGTAAAATCTATGTTCGTTGTATGGGATTTCCAGATAATAAAAAAATAGTTGGATTGACTATGTTCGTTGGATGGGATTTCCAGATCAAAAAAATAGTTGGATTGACAAGGATGCAATCACAGATAAACAATACTGTATTTTTTTACAGCAAGTGTCTGCTAGTCTTAAGAGGATGGTACAAACAGAAGACTGCACTTCAGTCTGGAATTGGTGAGCGGACAGAATATTATTTTGTGAAAAACTAGCTACAAGAAAAATGTATTATCCTGTACAAACAAAAATATATTTAATTTTTTTTTTCCAGAATATAATTGTTTTATGTTTAGGATTATTACCTACTCATGGCTGCATGCCTACTTCCTGGCCAAGTCTAATATGCAGACTCATGCCTGTACTGTTTCTAATTTATATTAATAAAAAATTCAGATCACTGGTTGTAGTGATAAAAAACAATTAAACGTTACTTTCAGTGTCTTGCCTACATGCCTGCTGCAGGAGTTAACATAATGAACACATACCTCTCGAATATACATACCCATGCCTGCAAATTTTGGAAAAATAATAATTTACATATATATTTTATGTATAAATCATCTAAACCTCTGCCGGCACCCATATCATGTCTAGAAAGAATATGTCGAGGTGGAATGAAAGAGCATGAACTGGAACATTCTTGAAACAAGGTCATGCTATTTTTAGACTGAGTTACTTATAAAATTTTGAGTAAGGAAACTTTTTGCAGGAAATTTTAGGAATTTTGAAGAAACAATATGGCGGACTCAAAACAATATGGCGGACTCAAAAATAATATGGCAGACTAAAAACTAGATGACGGACTCAAAAACAAGGTCAAGGTCAAAGGTCAAGGTCAGATCTCGTCCACTGCCAGATGCCATATCCAATATGGCGGTCGTCCGGAAGTCCGAAGCCTGCAGCCTGCACCAGATCCCCCATTTTCTATCTAATTGTAGCCACCAATCTTCACTACCGAAGAATGTCAGATGCGTAGCGCTAGAACAGAAGCGGAATTGGCGGAATTGCGTAACACTGCAGCACAATTACAAACCGCACAAGAATATTCAAATTCAAGTTCAGGTCTTGATAGTGAAGTAGTGTCTGAAATGGACCACCGTATTCGCGGTATGGAAGAATCAATTAAGTCGCTCAAAGTTACCTACCAATCAACTTCAGTTACGTCTAGCACTACACGCCTACGCTAGGCCAATCGATAGTGTTAGTAGAGGAGTTGCCTACCTTTAAGGGATGTGAGGTTGAGAACCCAATAACCTTTTTGAAAATACTGGAGAAGTATTTTAAAATTGGATCTGACGAAATGCTTCTTACTTTAAAAGAATGTGCTAACCACTGGTGGGAAATTGATCGCGAACAAATACACTATTATGAGCAGTTTCGTAAAGTTTTTGAGGAGAAATATTGGAGTAAAAACATACAAAGCTTACTTCGGGCTCAATCAACTACACAATGAACGTTTCCACCCACGTCGTAGTTATTCTTTGGAGGCTCATTTTACATCACTGTACGAACGCACTCGATACATGACACCACCTATGTCGGATGAGGATTTCGTAGCTTCTTCTCCAACTTCCCCGCCGTTATCAATTAAACTGGGCGAGTAGATCTTATCACTTCAGTGCAGCAATTTCGAGACGAAATGCTTCGTTACGCTCGTTTAGACACTATATCTCGACGGAACACACATACAGATCAACCAGGTTCTTCAGGTTCACCCAGCGCATCAAACCAATACAGTGCGTCTACTTACCGCACTGTTCGGTCGCCTAGCCACTCACCTAAAAAATATCGTTATAATAACCATTCCGATAAACCACTGCACGGAAATACTCGTCAGGACTTACCGTTTTGGCGTAGAAGGCGCAGACGACAGTGTAATGACTAAAATCACCGATTTGATAATAAGAAACAAAGCAGATCGAGTAGCAGCGATAATGAAAAGTCACCGCGACGTAAACAAACTAGTAACGAACATACACCAGAGCGATGTCGTGATTCAGGACGTGAACGAAGCCCTATCCACATCGATGACACATGTGAACATAACCAACATCGTTGCAAACGTGGGAATACTCCGACAAAAGATACACGAAATGGAGATGCGGTATTAAATCCCTCTGAGCCACCATTTTCATTGATCAACAGTAATTCTAAATCGCCGGAGCGACAGTATGACTCCTCACCACGTAAAGTCAAGAAAAGCAAGTAAAACTAGGGCTGGTCGGTATTAACGGTACTCTCATGTCGACCAGTGATACTTTAAAATAGGTGCAAGAATCATCGGAGCCTTAACATGCCTTAACATTTTTACAATTTTGTTACGTGAGAATGAGAATTTTTACTGTATGAAAGTTCTGGGGTAGAATGTTTATTGCGTGAACCTCTATGTCCAGAGGTTAATGTGACCATTCATAGAATTCTGTGTACCGCATTACTAGACGGTAGGGCTGAAGTGAGTTGCCTTTCGGAATCTTCTTATTACTCGCTGGACTGAGCAAATGTTCGCATCCCTGTAATACCCGTACCCCAAATCAAAATCGTTGGCGTTACATCACGGGCTAGTCCGTTAATAAATCGACAGGCTTTATTAAATGTGGAATGTATTGGTAAAATGAAAGTAGCCGTATGTTTAATTGTGAAGGGACTTATCACACCTCTGATACATGGTGTAGATTTCTTAACCCATTATGGCATAGGGTTAAATTTTTACAACTGCACTGTATTTGCCAACGAAGAATCTCGTATTCCGTAACTGCGATCAGCCAAACGGATTTCAGATATCTGAGAATTTCCAGAATGGATAAAATAACGTCATTCACTCTTACACTGGCCAGACTCAATTTGAGACCTTGTACCAGACCGCGAAAATAAAAACATCTCAGAGGCCAACCACGAGAAAATTGGTGAAACAGCGCTTTAACATGCTGCTGATAGACGCAGAAGAGCAAAAAAGGTGAAGAAGGAACACAATTTGCAGATCGGGGAGCTGGTCATCAGTCTGAGTTTGTAACACAGAAATTGCTCGCATTATATAGAGGGCCATATCGAGTGTCAAATATTATTAACAGNCAGTCTGAGTTTGTAACACAGAAATTGCTCGCATTATATAGAGGGCCATATCGAGTGTCAAATATTATTAACAGTAACTGCATCTAGTTGTCATTGGTAGATCGTGATGAAATCATTGGTAAGTTCAATGTCATTCACTTACGAAGAAATTATAAAATCATCGGTTCTGAGTTACCAAATAATGCTGAATAAATTAAAGTGGCCCCAACTAGATGTGGAAGCAACCACGGGAATGGTGGAGTGAAGTTTATTTTGCCATGTATTGTGCATGAACTTCATGGTGAATGCAATCTGCATGTAGTCGTGACAAATTTATTGCCCTTAATATCGAATAGTTTTAACCAGGACTGATAGTGGCTTGGTGTTGTTATCCGCTCTTGTGTGGTGTGTCATGTTGGGAGTGTTACATTTAAGAAGATAACAAGTGAAAGCATAAATTATAATTACGGACCTAACCATTGGCCGAGAGAGACACAACTGTGAAGTTCAATCTCCTTGGAAGATGATGCGGCTGAAGATCGACTACGACTGGATCGTCATCCTCGTGGAGAGGTACTGTAGAGAATGGACTGTGTTCTAAATGTTATCTTTGGTTTCTCTGGGTGTTGTTATCGATGTGTGTTCGGCTATTGAAAATAAAAGGTTCAGTTGAAATTCGAGTTATTATATATATGTATATATAAGAAATATAAGATCATGTCTTATATAAGTTAAGATTTTCAAGTTCGTTACAGAATCACATCTAATTGTGATTTAAGTAGTTATTTGCAATAGGGCATTGTTTGTACGGATAAGATATTCCGGTCTTACTTTCACTGTTACAAATGGCCGGAAATTGAAACTACTAGCAATAATTTTGCTCAACAACAAAACGAAATATAACAAAGAAGACACTGCCAAACGGAAAACGTACGAAACGTGGTGCTAAAAATAAGAAGGTCGTGGTTCCCAAAAATTAGGGGGAAAATTATATACAGTAATACCCCGCTTTACGCGAGGGATACGTTCCGGAAAAAATCGCGTTAACTGAAATTCGCGTATATCGAGGTTTATGATTAAACATAGTCAAAATTTAATACAAAAAAATACGAATCATTTTAATCAATCACTTTAATTCTAAGAACACTTTATGCAATACATACATACTATTAATTATTTTTTACGGAAAAATACATATATTGTCTTTTGGGTAGCGTTTTTTTTACGTTCTTGTAAAATACGTTCATAACACCCAACACTGTTTTTAATAGTTTGACACACGGTTAAGACACGGTCATCATTATTGTCTATACTCTGCAATATGTCCAAACCTGAATAAATTTTTGAAAGAGCATTTTGTATTCCCCCTGAAGATAAAACTTTCTCTTCTACTTGTTCTTCCTCATCGTAGATAGGATTATTCTGTAACTCGATCAGATCTTCATTGCTGAGGAGGATCGTCGTGCGTTGCTACAAGTTCTACGAGATCTTCTACTGCGACATCTTCAAGTTCAGACCCCTCAATCATTGCAGCAATGTCTTCAAGCACTTGTCTCTGCATCTGGACAATTCTTCTAGGTGCTTCCACTACATCTGGCCAAAGATTACGCCACACCCCGTTCATACAACTCTTTTTAACTTCCTTCCAAGCCTCTTCTATGTTGTGAATAGCCTTCATAATGTTGTATGACTTCCACCACTCTCGCATAGACTGTCTTCCTTCCCCGTCAGTTTCATGAATTAGTTGGCTAAAAGTGCGGCGATGGTAATAAGCTTTGAAGTTTGCTATTGCTCCCTGGTCCATAGGTTGTAATATTGACGTAGTGTTTGGTGGAAGGAACTTCACGTACACTTTTAAGTCTCTGGGCGTATCAAGTGAGGTTGGATGTCCTGGGGCATTGTCTAAGAGTAATATAACTTTAGGTTCAAGCCCATTTCTGTCACAGTAGGATTTGACTGATGGGCAAAAACTATTAGAATACCATTCTTGAAAAATTTCCCGTGTAACCCACGCCTTTCTGTTTGATCGCCACACAACTGGTAGACTTGTCTTGTCTGTGCCTCGCATTGCACGGGGTGTTTCTGAATGGTACACTAGTAAAGGTTTCAGTTTGAAATCACCAGTGGCATTACCACCCAGCAGAAGTGTTAGTCGATCTTTCGCAGCTTTGAAACCACTGGCTTGACGTTCTTCCTTAGAAATGAATGTTCGAGATGGCATTTTTTTCCAGTAAAGTCCGGTCTCATCAACATTGAAGATGAGACAAGCAGGAATTTTCTCTCGTCCAACGAACTCTTGAAACTTGTCTGGAAACTCAGCTGCAGCTTGAATGTCCGCGCTGGCCGCCTCGCCTGTTATGTGGATATTGTGAAGATTAGAACGCTGCTTGAACCGATGGAACCAGCCTCTGCTGGCAGCAAAAGTCGGAGTGGAACTCCCTTCTCCTTCTTCTGTTTTCAGCATCTCATATAAAGATTTTGCTTTTGTGCATATGAGGTCTTGACTTAGTGGTGTGTTCTTCTTATTCAAATCTTCGATCCAGACTGACAGTAACTTCTCCATTCTTTCTAAGATAGAGGATCTCGAACGAGAAAGTTTTGTTGCACTTACAGGTGTTGAACTTTCGCTGGAGACTTTAATTTTTGCCCGATTTTTAAAAATCGTTCTCACAGTCGATTCTGATAGTCCAAAATCTCTCCCAACAATTGTTGCTTTGCCTCCATTTTCCATTCTTCTTAACACTTTCATCTTCAATTCCAAAGTTACGCTTTTACGCTCTTTTTTCTTTACAGGCGGCATTTTTGACGTAGCGTTAAATTATGACATATCTCCAATAAATGTTAAAACACGACTGCCAGCCGAACTAAACATGACGGAACAAACGAAACGAACGAGGGAATCCCCATAGAACAAAGTCGAAGGACGGGGAATTCCCAATTCTTCAAACAGAATGTTCAGAGGAAGCGGGGATTCCCGCGACCATAGAGAAGTTGATGACTACATTATGTTTATACGCACTCTTTCGCGTAATGAGAGGCATTTGAGCGCGAAATTTGAAATTCGCGTTATAGTGAAACCGCGCATAACGGGGTCGCGTAAAGCGGGGTATTACTGTATATACACACACTGAGGTGACAAAAGTCATGGGATACCTCCTAATATCGTGTCGGACCTCATTTTGCCCGGCGAAGTGCAGCAACTCGGAGTGGCATGGACTCAACAAGTGTTGCCAGTGCAGGAGTTTGTGCATGAACTGACTTCTCGATTATGTCCCATAAATGTTCGATGGGATTCATGTCGGGCGATCTTGGTGGCCAAATTATTCGCTGGAATTGTTCAGAATATTCTCCAAACCAATCGCGAACTGTTGTGGCCCGGTGACATGGCGCATTGTCATCCATAAAAATTCCATCGTTTTTTGGGTACATGAAGTCCATGAATGGCTACAAGTGGTCTCCAAGTAGCTGAACATAACACTTTCCAGTTAATGATCGGTTCAGTTAGATCAGAGAACCCAGTCCATTCCATGTAAAAACAGCCCACACCATTATGGAGCCACCACAAGCATGCACAGTTCCTTGTTGACAAATTGGGTCCATGGATTCGTGGGGTCTGCGCCATACTCGAACCCTACCACCAGCTCTTACCAACTGAAATCGGGAATTATCTGACCAAGCCACGGTTTTCCAGTCGTCTAGGGTTCAGCGGATATGGTCACAAGCCAAGGAGAGGCACTGCAGGCGATGTCGTGCTGTTAGTAAAGGCACTCGAGTCGGTCTTCTGCTGGCATAGCCCAGTACAGCCAAAGTTCGCAGCACTGTCCTAACGGACACGTCCGTCGTACGTCCCACATTGATTCCTGCTGTTATTTCAAGCAGTTTTGCTTGTCTGTTAACACTAACCATTCTGCGCACACGTCGTTGGTCTCGGTCAATAAGTGCAGGCGGTCGGCCACTGCGTTGTCCATTGTGGGAGGTTATGCCCGAAATTAGGTATTCTCGGCACACTCTTGACACTGTGGATATCGGAATGTTGAATTCCCAAACCATTTCCGAAATGGAATGTCCCATGCGTCAAGCTCCAACTACCATTCCGTATTCAAAGTCTGTTACTTCCCGTCGTGCGACCATAATCACGTCAGAAACCTTTTTACATGAATCACTTGACAACAAATGAAAGCCCAATCAATGCACTGCCCATTTATACATTTTGTACGCGATACTACTGCCATCTGTATATTTACATATTGCTATCCCATGACTTTTGTCACCTCAGTGTATATATACATACATACAGGGAATGGACAAAATAATATGAACACCTGACATATACACAATATGTATTTATTAATAAGGTGTTCGACCACCATTTGCTTTTATAAAAGCTGCAATTCTTCGCGGAATAGATTCGTAAAGTGTCTGAATAGTTTCCAACGGAATGTTGTCCCATTCCTGTACCAAAACATCCGCCAATTGCTTCAATGATTTTGGAGATGGAAATCTGCTCCTCACTCTCTGCTCCCCATAACTCCCCATAACGATTCAATTATGTTGAGGTCTGGCAATTGCTTGATGATATTCTGATGCTCCTCAAACCAAGACTGAACCTTTTTGGCTGTGTGTATGGGCGCATTATAATCTGGAATATGGCAGCGTTTGGCAGCAATATGCTAGTCATAGGAGACTTCATCATTGAGGATGTCGAGATATTCATTCGCAGCAATCCGGCCAGTGATGTGAATGAGAGGACCAGCTGAATACCACGATATCGCCGCCCAAATCATAATGGAACCTCCCCCATGCTTGACTGTAGGAAGCAGGAGGTCCGGATCGTTGGCTTCTTTTGGGATTCTCCGTACATGAACCCGGCCGTTTGTAGGAAACAATGTAAACGATGATTCATCGGACCATATCACATTCTTCCAATCATCAAGTGTCCAGGTTTTATGATCGTGGCACCACTTCTTTCGCAGCTTAGCGTTGGCTTCCGTTATAAAGGGTTTCACAATTGCAACCCTTCCATGAATGTTAGCTTTGTGGAGATCCCGCCGTACTGTTTTTGTCGAAACAGTATTACTCAAGTGGGTGTTGAGTGCTGCTGTCACTTTTGCCGCGGTAGTTTTATGTTGTCTGGCCACAATTATTTTTAATGTTCATCAGTTTCTGTCAGTTAACTTTGGGTTTCGCCCATTCCTCTTCGCCGATGATATTTTACCATATTTTGTGTATGCTGTCATTACCGTGGATACTGTCGCTCGTGAAATGTTAAACAATTCAGCTATTTTCGTCACAGACGCTCCTGCTAACCGAGCACCAACGATTTGCTCTCTTTCGAAGTCTGAGAGAGCACACATTTCACCGATCGCTTGTTTTAACCGTCGCAGAACAAAGCGTATAATACACTGAAATATAACCTACAAGACTTGGCACGTAAACTGTGCAATACATACGCGTCGCATTATTTACACGGAAGCAGTGTCGCCAACATGCAACAAAATGTACTATATTCCATGGTGTTCATATTATTTTGCCCATCCCCTGTATATATATATATATTGCAAAGCTTGATACTAGAGATGGCACTATCTTACAAACTGGCGGGCAAAATCTACGAAAAACTGATATTAATAGATACCAATGTACTGTCAACATACAAAGTTAGGTTAGTAGATATGATATACTAAAATATGTTCCTGGGCCACTAATGCCATTTATGGTTAGAGTGACTTACCACAGCATTATCCGTGTGCTTAATTTGGCGGCATTCGGTTTAGTAGTTTCGGAGATACTATCTAAAACCTTTATTAATTTAGGTGGCACCATCTCACAAAGAGGTGACCAAAAAGGCAGTGTACGAGCCTACCAAAAATAATATTTATATTTTCGCCATTTTAAAAAAGAGTGCTTGATATATACCTACTAAAATCATATTTAATTATTTATTTAATTGTTGTGTGTGCACGCGGGCGTGTGTGTTTAGGATGGGCTACAATAGAATTACTTGTCGGGAATCGGTTTAGCAGTTCCTGAGATGTGACGTAAGTAAGTGATTTATTTTTCATGTCATGCTATCTAACTATATTTTTAGGCTAGGTTCACACAGCATAGGTACTTGTGTGCTAAATGTGGCAGGAATCGATTGAATATTTCCCCGAGATATGATATTACAGCTTTATTTTTTAGGTGGCACAGTCTTTGAACATTGAAAATCGATGATAAAGCGAATCTTTGGATTTGATACTAGCAGTGTAGACTGTCAACGTAACAACTTTGGTTTAAATTGGTTGACTGGTTCTTGCGACATGACATAGAGTACCCAAAAATTTAAAAGGTTGCCACTTTCAAAATGAGCATTCAGTATGGTCAAAAAGTAACAGGGTGTCCTTACTAATCAGCTTATTATAAGTGTACCGACATTGGCGAAAATCAGTGCACAGATTCAAACATTTTAAAAAGGGAGCACACATTCACATACAGAGAAAGAAAAGGTGATCTCACAAGCATTGCTTTCCTTCGGAAAGTACGGTATAAATGGCATAAAGTATTAATTGATCACTGCTGATTAAGTGAAAATCATATTTTACTGCATGATCATCGATGTTGGGCGTGGTGGCCATAATCTGAACGTGATCATTGTCATAACTTGTGATCTTGCGTGGACGATGAGTTATGCTGGAAGTGTGTAGAGTATGTTGCGCTAGTCAGAAAATCTGGCAATGGTCAGATAACTGTGATCAGAGGTGATTAAGTTCGTGTAGAGATCTTGAAATTCATGATTGGCTAGTCTTGGAATATAAGGAAGCCCCAGACCTGTAAACCACAATCCTTCGATCTTCTAGTGTATTATTTTTAATTTAAATAAAATAGTTTAAGTAATGTGTAGTTATTATTGTAATGATATATTACAAATAATTAACTAATTATATAAGATAAGTGTTATGTAAGAAATGTATTAATTTTATTTATTAGGCATACTTACATGCAGTTANTTAACTAATTATATAAGATAAGTGTTATGTAAGAAATGTATTAATTTTATTTATTAGGCATACTTACATGCAGTTAAAAATTTAACAAACTTCGTCTCATTTAAAATACATAAAACATCAGCAAAGCGTTTGAATAGCACTATTAGCCAACGCATGTTTTTAAAATTTAAGTTTAAATTATTTTCTTTCCTCTTAGTTTGATCCATATTCCATTTTAACCCGAAAAAAATTCGAAACAACGTCAATCATATCTACAAGGCAAGTGTTATTCAGCTGTAATGAGAAGTGTAAAACTTAATTCTGAATCAAGAAACATTTTAATATTGTGAAAATTATGTTGCTCTTAAATATCAAGACATTAGCAAGGTGCACCAGATTGGATAATTCACTTGTAATTCATCTGCTAAATACGGACGTTTTGAAATTTACACCGCACTTGGAAGTTCATCAATATACCAACAATCAAACTTATGTCCGAAGCTAATATACGAGCAGATGTACAAGCCCACGATAAGTCGTAATTTAGCAGTAGCTTGGATTGTTTTAATTGCTGCAGAGACACTTCCAAATTAATCATAATCACACAGCATCACTTCAAGAGACATGCTTTTTCTAAAAGTTAATTAGTAAATATATGCAAAGAAGAAACATTGTGACTAGAAACTAGTTGCAAAAATTTTAGAAACATAAGAATTTATTTTGTTTTACATTATTTTATTTTAGCTGTAATGACAAACCAACACTCCTAATACACAATTTCTCATATATATTTAAATACTGCACTAATTTGGTTCTGATTTATCTATCACATCTAGTTTCTCTCTTTTCACAAAACAAATACCTTAAACTGGCATACACTGGTATAATTATAAATCTTGAGCTAGCCGAGTTCTGTTTATAAAAAAAATAATATACAGAGAGAATGCTAGTAACGGTACAAGAGTCAAATCCCCAAATTATCTGTTGCTAAACATTATTCTCTTTGCATACACTTGGCATTTTAAAGTTTTGATTTATTAACTGTAATTTAGCCACCGTTCAGAAAAGAAAATTATGTCAGAGGGGCAACAAAGTCAAGACTCGGAGTCCATTATGGCGGTATCCTAAGTTTTGTTACAATTAAATGCATTATTAAACGCAAGTTGGCAAGATACAACACCACCACGCTTTCTTGCAGAAAAGCTCATATGTCCATTACAGTGTATAAAAGTATTTAATGGAAAATTTGTATTTTATTTTGTAAAAAGCGCGATTTGCAAATGTTTTATGTGCATGTGTGCGCGTGTAACTTATGTGTGTGAGTGTGGGTGGGGAAGAGGATATATTGTATACATATATCGAACAGTATACATATATCGAAGATGTGCGAGTGCATAATTACCACAAAGTGAGAATTGAGAAAAGGGATAATTGTAAATCGGCTTTAACCCTATCATTTTTCCGTGTATGTAATGTATGAAACATGGTATTAAATTACTTTAAAAATTATATACGGAAAATGTAATAAGCACTTAGAATGACTGTGGAAACACCNGAAACATGGTATTAAATTACTTTAAAAATTATATACGGAAAATGTAATAAGCACTTAGAATGACTGTGGAAACACCAGCGTAGACACTACAATTTTTTAAAATTAAAATTAAATTGAATTATATATAAAAATTTAATAATGTAATAAAAATTCTAAGTTTTTAAAATAAAAACTTGTTTTACTGAAGCTGTGCATATATATTGCTGTCGATAAACCCTAAGGTCCCGANCTAAGTTTTTAAAATAAAAACTTGTTTTACTGAAGCTGTGCATATATATTGCTGTCGATAAACCCTAAGGTCCCGAGAGCAAATATTTTTTTTGGGGGCCTTTTCCTACTTTAATGCGGAACTTTCCGAACCATTTACACTTTCGGTATTTCTGTGTATTGTTATGTGAATAGCAAAACTTCTAAATAAGTTTTAGCTTAACGAAGATTTTAAGAAATTATTGCATTTGTTACTTCCCAATTGTGCATGATAATTTTTCAAAGATACAACGAACATTTAACAAATTTGCAACACAGATTTTAAAATTGAAATTGGTAGGAAATAATTTTAAATAAAATAATAAAGTCGAGCCAGCAGAACCTCTGATATGTAGAACACGGGNTTGAAATTGGTAGGAAATAATTTTAAATAAAATAATAAAGTCGAGCCAGCAGAACCTCTGATATGTAGAACACGGGGATTTTCCCACCCCGTGCGTGCCGCGGGTCGGAGGAGAAGGTACGTGAACTTGTTCGACTGGGTGCAGATGCTNCGGGATTTTCCCACCCCGTGCGTGCCGCGGGTCGGAGGAGAAGGTACGTGAACTTGTTCGACTGGGTGCAGATGCTACAGTCGCTGGGCGGGTAGTGGGTAGAGAAAGTACGGCCAGCTCGTCTCCGCCCACGGCCTCCAAACCTAGCGCACCGCGCCGTAAATACTAGCGACCTACTTGCCGCCAGTTGACAGTTCAACCCGCTCATACTGGCGAGGGACGCCGAGAGGATATTACCACTCGCCAGCCGCCCTTGGCCGAGGAAACCACCCATCTGCGCTGGCCTTCCCTGCTCGCGACGTGCTCGAAACAACTCGACGCTATTCATGAGCCAACATTTATTTTCTACATGTTGAGGATATTTTATGGTTTAATGTCATGATATGAATGACAACTTAATGAAAATAGCTACCAAATCATTTAAAGGATAACATTCATCATTTTTTAATCGTAAAGATGACCATTTCAACTTAAAATATTGAATCGTACAAATATCAAAGTAATTTTAACACAAAATTTGGTTTTAGCCATAGTGTTTCTTAAAGTCACAGAAGAGACATGCGGCAATTTTTTTGAAATCCGACACTCGGTACCACTGCGGCAAGGGTTTCACTTCTGGCTATTTTGAAATTAAATTTTATCTCAAAAATTAAAGTTGAAATACTGGCGAACCGCATACCAAATTTCCAAGAAATATTTCTCGCGGCGTTTAAATAACATGAAAAATTATTTTTAGCTGTATCCTAACATTTTAGTTTTGAACGTTTCTGAGTTTTGTACGAAGTACAATATACATTCTAAATTCCTATACTATAGCTCGTGACATTCATTTTTGAAAAGTAGTTTTCCTAAATTGTCATACTTTTTTCTAAATATTATTTAACACCACAAAGACAGACGAAGTAACATGCTAAGAATGTAGAAAATAATTTTAGGTACTTGAACGCCCTTAATCTTGGTACTGCGGCGTGCGGAACAAAAATCTAAGTTTGGGGTATTCGTTTCACGATTATGCACAGAAAGACTGACGCAACCGATATTCTTGCTTACAGTGGGCTCCGAACCACCTTATTACCGATCACATGCCAGAATTTTTGCGCGAATCATCACTCGTCCAGCCTCATCGCCGTATTAGCATCACGACGCCTTTAGCTATCACGCTGAAACACACGAAAAAGTTGACGCGGGGAAGTGTGGCTTTCGAGATGAGAATTACCAAATGGGGAGAGCAAGGGCTTTCAGTTTTAACCACACTCCCATCTTTCATCCAGTCACTAAACTGCCACAAAGTAAAAATAAAATAACGCGCGCGTTTCCCGTATTTAGTCCTCGACGACCGTAGTTCCCCTTCACTGAACAACAGGGGCAGTTCACGTACAAAACCAGTCGGATTTGCATGCTCACTGAATAATCTCACACAATACTTGGACGGACAAAAAAATGTTTAAAAAACACGTGGCATCATTACAGATAACACCCGCGAATAGACGAGTTGTTCTGAAAGCCGTTCTTGCACGTATTGTATTAATATTAATACCAGTATTATTACAGCATAAATCACATTACCTGGTCTTCAGAAACACTTTCGTTAGTGTGCTCCGGTTATTTCACTGGAGGTAAGCACAGGCAACTTAGAGGATTATTGGTGCAATTTTCATGTTCACTTTGAATTAAAGATGTTACCAATATCGCCAAGATTTTTACCAAACAAAGCAGCTGCTACAGTGTTTCGTGCAGGATTGAAACGAGAGAAACCTCAAGCAATTTATGAGTTTATCAGGCCATGACAAACACTGTGCATCTTACCTCTCCCACTTGCCTCATCGCTTCTCATTTATTCATTCATATATGTGCCTTGAAGTTCCTATAGTTAAATGTAAAGTTTGCGTAGTGTTAGGCGTGTCCCGTTTTGTGAATGGCAGTTCTTTCTGCCACCTTACACATTTTTCCATCATGCATTTTTCATTATTTTAAATATTCNCCGTTTTGTGAATGGCAGTTCTTTCTGCCACCTTACACATTTTTCCATCATGCATTTTTCATTATTTTAAATATTCTATCTTAAAAGACGGACGATGCCGCTAGTCGACGGGTTTTCTCAGGGATCTCACATTTGCCCCGCCCTTGCATCCCGGCGCTGCTCCATTCCCACCTCACTTCACCCTCATCGGCTCTCAAGACCTCGTTGTTAAGAGCCGCCCATATCTCTCAACTCAACTACATCTTAAAAACTCGATCCATTCGTTTTATCCCACTTTATCATATTCCTCCAGAGCTTAATCACCCTCCGCCCCTTATCTAAATGCTTCATTCATAACTATCTGTGTACTTTTTGGTTAATGTTACGTAGCCCCAATATTTCAAATGCTTATTTTTACTTCAGTGTATTTTTATACATGACATATTCCTTCAATTGAATACAGTTCATGGTAGGCTATCCGCGTCAACCTCTNACTTCAGTGTATTTTTATACATGACATATTCCTTCAATTGAATACAGTTCATGGTAGGCTATCCGCGTCAACCTCTCCCTAAATTGCCGACAGACGTGTCGTAGTTGATGGGTAGTCTTGATTCAAATCCTATGTAAGTCAAGGGATTTTGGTGCAGTTTTGAAATCAGTGTAAACGATAACCCTTCCGACATGGCATTTGTGTGTTAATAAACAGAGAAAAAAAACTAAATAAATGCAATATTTGTGCGCGTGTACAACACAAGGGGCGAAAACGTTTACCACATAAAGCCATCTTTACCAGGGCTATGCTTATTTCTACCGTGACTTCCTAGACAGCTAATTCTGATTCTTGGGTATTCTTACAATTACAGCTACTTTTCATTTTCAACTTCACAGTATACTAAAGATAATTACTTTTACCTTGCAAGTGAATGGGCGCGCTGCGGTACAGTATACGTTCGCTTCGTATTGCAGGTTTTATTTACGTGGAAGCTGAATAATCTGACATTGAAAGCCCCTCTTTCTAGCTCACTACGAGCGAGTCTGGTCATGCAGTATGCGGTAGTAACATGCCTGTTTCGCATTTGGGAGGTCGCGAGTTACTTCTACATCCCAACAGGCTGCATTGAGGTGATATAAACTAAGCAATTTGCCATACCGTGTCCAGCAAATGCACATACAACTCCTTACTGTGTACCGTCCCGACATCTGACCTATCAGATTAAAATCCTCACTATCACCAATTCACAAAATAATAATAATTTATTATTATTATGTATTATTTCAGACTCACCATTCAATCCCAGAAAAGCAATGGTAAAATGCTCAGAAGTTCATTTTCCGCACTCGCATCATGGCAGCACCACAGAGTCCTTAAGGCGGTCGCCTAATGAGGGGTACGTTTGTGCAAAGCTGGACTCACAACCATCTGTCACACCCTTCAGTCGTCCGTCCGTCAGTCAGTTATAAGTTTTTTTTTTCATCCATCAACTGAAAGTGACTCACAACAATTCGTCTTCCGCCATTCCTTCTGTACGACAAAATTTCAGTGTGGCAATATTACAGCGTGATCTTTCTTTAGTTGGAGGTATATTTTAATTGGAAATACATTTTCAAGAGAAAAACATTTTGGGGAAATAATTTTTTTACGTGATAACAATTTATACTGAATTAATGTTTACATTATAAATTCCTGAATTTACCACCAAAGATAAATAAACACGTATCCATCGCCTTGTATTTTATTTCCAAGTGCGTACTCGCCTCTACGGAATGTCGTCAGAAGGCGGTGGTAGCCCATCCGTCGTTCCGCTGAAAGTTAGAGAAATATTTTACGGATTGGGGGATAGAAAAAAAGTTTCCCTGCGATTGGTTGACGATCACATGACCGTCGGGCGGACGGGCGACTGACGGATGCGACGGATGGCTGAGGGTCCACCTTTAGTAAGGAAAAAACCGACGAAGCACTACGAATGACGTAGACCGGCGTATGTAAAACGGTATCGCCTCTTTTCTCAAGGCGTTTAACTGGCGTGCGGTATTTCCGTCGGCGACTCGCCTGAACGTGACTTTAAACAGTATACTTTTATTGGACGCGAATCTGTAATAAAGCCCAATGCATGCCTCTAACGTAGTTTCACATGTATCCTGTTAGTATATGCTATGATATAGCAGTCTGAAAAAATCGCTCGTGCAGTGTTGGAGGGCATGAAAATAATGTTTCCAATGTGCGTGATGTCTTGAAAGTACCATTCCGTCATCATTAAGACTGTACTTTCTTTTCGTAGGGAAATCTATCGGGGGCACTTTAATAGTTTCGCCATAAAACGCATTTTTCAAACATGCGTCAACTCATTTCAGGCGCCAGGTAAGCGACCTCCTTAAGAATACAGAGGTCGAACAGCCGGTCATACCGCGAATTCCAGCCACACGGCCAGCAAAATGGCTTCACTGACCAGGAAAATGTTAAAAAGCCGTTCGCCAATCAGCCGGCTGCACAGTCAATTTGGAATCTTTCGCAGCATGCAGTAGCCAATCAGACCCATGGCCCGTTCCCAGAATTTCGCGCAGCCAATCAGAAAATGGGTACGCCCACATCAACGGAACCGCCAAGCCATTTCGTCTGTGTGCTTATCTACTCTGCGGATGCTCCGATCACCCCACGTAAAGCCCTCCGAACATACGGCATTTCAGGCGTTATTTCCTATTTGAATCACTCAAGTTGCCACTTCACCTCACAGCAAAAATAGTCAATTACCTGCTACAACATACACTGCCTTACAATAAAAATAGCGTACGCANCCACTTCACCTCACAGCAAAAATAGTCAATTACCTGCTACAACATACACTGCCTTACAATAAAAATAGCGTACGCAGAAGGATGCATCGGATGATACTGAAACTATATAGCGATAGTGATACAGATGAGTACTACTCATGATCACAAAAACAGAGCAGCAGTACAATTACATATGGACCTGTGGTACGCCGTCCGGTCATTTTTATTAGTTTTTCTCCTCTTTGTAAACAGTAGAATTTTTAGTTGTAAACATTCCAGATTTACATGCATCTTACGTGGCTATTGATGAGACACCTTATAGTGTAATGAAATGTCCTTTTCTAACGATTTCAATTCGGGACATAAAAATTATGATATAATTCAAAGGAACTCAATGATTTGTCACCGAAATTTTCTGGATCGTTGGCGTCTACGCGTACTACAGTTCTAAAGGTTTGCGCTTGACAGTCCGCTTTCTTCTGTCGTTCCCTGCCATCCCGGCCCCTTTGCGTAGTTCGTGGCACTTAATAGAAACGGACATTTCATTACATTATAAACAGTCTCATCAATAGCCACGTAAGATGAATGTAAATCTGGAATGTTTACAACTACAAATTCCACTGTTTACAAAGAGGAGAAAAACTAATAAAAATGACCGGACGGCGTACCACAGGTCCATATGTAATTGCCCTGCTGCTCTGTTTTTGTGATCATGAGTAGTACTCATCTGCCATGAACAAAGTAACAGAATACCAACTACAATAAACACGTATCAGCGTCTCCAGCAATTTAATATGATTAATCTACCAAATTCTCCGAAATTTAGGCTATGTACGGAAAAGGAATAGACAGATAGCATCGAAACTTTTTTTCCTGCCAGTATTCCAGAACATTTAGTTTGGCATTACATGTTCTACCATCTCGGGTGATTGAAAAGCAATGGCAATTATGTTAAAAGGAAGATTAGACAATAGAGTACCAACAGTAAAATATAATAGTATATCAATTAAACATAATGTATTTAGGATTGATGCTGGACAACAGATTAAATTTTCTACCACACATTAAATATATAACCGAAAAAGTCAAAACTTATTTACAAGGCTTAAACAATTAATATGGAATATTCAACAGTATAGCTATAGGAACAGATTAATTATATATCAATCACTTTTTTTGAACATTATACATTATGCCGGCTCATGTTTTGGAGGAAGAATAGAAAACACACACATTAGAAGAACTTTAAGAGCGGCACAACGATTCATACTAATAAAACTGGCAAATTTAACCTCAACAATATCATTTCAAGCAATAGTAACCATCAATAAAACAATACCGATAGACTATAGTATACAGAATAAAATTATAATATACCAATTACTACATGAAGAAAATGAGATTATATACAAAGATGATGTATACAGAAAACAAATGTTAGATGGAGTACCATGGATAACGGTGAATAATAATGAATGCCCTATAGGAATTAAAGAATTCAAAAAATATTTATATGAAACAAGTGTAAATTATTGGCACCAGGAATATAATAATGAAATTAATATAGGGCTAAATATTAAGAAATATATTCACAATATTAATGATTGGTATAATAGCAATAGCAAAATTAAAATACAAAAATTAAAAATTCTAACAGGACATTGCCAAATTAAATGGATAGAGTTTTTGTAGTTATTTTATCTTCTTCTGTAGACCCAATGCTCCCAAGGGATACAAGATCTGGACCATGTATTATACTTTTGTAAACTATTTAATGAAGGAAGATTAAAGTTAATTTATCAGTTAAGACAAAAAAAGGAAACATGGCCTCTACAACTATACAATATATATAATAATGAAATAGCCGAATATATCAACGAATTCATTCAGGATATCTATTTAATAGTCAAAACAATGAATGACGATATGAAAACTTAATAACTATAGACTATAAAAGATAAAGATAAAGATAAATAAACAAGAAGTGATGATGGGGATGAAGAGGAGAAGAAAGGTCAAAAGGATATGGTTAAGAGGAGGAAGAAATTAGATATGAAGAAGAAGTAGTAATATACAAGAACAAGATTATAAGAAGTAGTTGTTGAGGAGTATGAAGTGAAGAAGAATAGAAATAGGAACAACAGGAGTAAGAAAATAGAAACAAACAAATAAGATAAAGAAATAAGAACATGAAGAAGAGGAATAGAAGATTAAGTTGTCGAGGAAGAGGATGAAGATAAGAAGAAGAACAAAAGAAAAAAGAATAAGAAGTAAAGATGATTAAAAAGATGAAAGGTTTTGAAGAATGATAAAAGAAGAAAGGATAGTTAAAAGAAGATGAAAATCCATAAGAAAGAAAAATATGAAAATTAAGAAAAAGAATAGGAAGGTGTGGAATAAGGGGAAAATAAAAGGGAAAGAAGAAGAAAACTTGAAAACTTTAAAGTAAAGATTTAAATGAAGAAGAAGTAAAGAAGGTCGAAAGATTAACAGATTGAAAGAAGGATATAAGAAGAAGATATTACATGATAATTAAAGAAGATGAAGACACTATAAGAAAGAAGTAGATGAAGAACACGAAGAAGGGGAGGAAACAAAAATGAATAGGAAGAGGAAGAGGGAATGAAGAAGAAGAAACTCTAGATAAAGATCAGGCGTCCCGACAAATATGGGTATTATAGAAAGTAGCTGTTGAGGAGGATGAAGTGAAGAATAAGACGAGAAATAGGAACATAGGAGGAAGGAATAGAAATATACAAATAATGGAAAGAAATAAGAATATGGAGAAGGATAGAAGAACAAGTTGTTAAGGAAGAGGATGAAGATAAGAAGAAGAAAAAAAGAAAAGAAGAATAAGAAGTAAGATGGTCAAAAAGATAAAGGATATGAAGAATGATAAAAGAAGAAAGGATAATAAAAAGATGAAGAACAACAGGAGCGTGTGGAATTAAGGAAAAAGAAAAGGGAAGGAGGAAGAAGATTCCCAAGCCCAATAAGATTCCTTGGCAGTGGAAGTAGCAAGAATGATTATAATGAATAGAAGATTAATAATCAAAAACCTCGGATGGCCTTTGGCTAAGAGAGATGAGGTGGAAATAAAAAATAAAAAAGTTCCTAAAACACGGAACGTATTTTCTCTGTGTCTTGAGATGGTATCAGATATGCCAAGGTATAATGTTCGCCGCCCCTTGCGAGGAAAGCGACACTGTAAAGTGTTTATTTTCAACAGTTTTCGCAAAAATAAATACTTGGAGGGTTTACTTGATATGTTGTCTGCAGCGCTGGCAGTTATTTCTGACTTGAAAAACTGTGCATAGAACAGTAACAACATTAATTATTACTATTATTGTCTGACATATGTTTATTTCGGTCTTTATTGCATGAAAACTTATGGAACTTATGACATGTGTGGTGTTAGTAATGTTTAAATTATAGACATAAACTATAAATGGTGAACATGCATTTGAACAGCAGAATTGCAACTTTCTGGTTATATGTTCATACTAATAAATACATCTAAGATATTTA
>NQII01000385.1:572116-618526 GCA_002778355.1 Clitarchus hookeri | reverse complement strand
GGGGGGTACAGGGAAACGTGACGGCGCGTTACAGGGGGGGAGGGGGGGTCAAAAATCTTCAAAAACTGCGTTACGTAATACTTGAACGCTCCCTTAGCTGTAATGTATTGTTAAGTCAGATAGTGCTAAGGGATAAAATGGCACGTCGATCAAAGTAGCATAGATCTCAACCGAAACGGTGGTCAAAGACAAGATCGTATGACATCACGGTTCCTGCTATTGTTGGCAGGGCAAATGGGTTTTCTCAGAATGTTTGCATGTTAGTTGATCAAACAAAGTCGGTCAGGGTGGATGCGTTTAACTCTAGTGATGTTGGTTGTGAGTGTTGGCTGTAATCTGAATTTGACGGTTTCATTCCAATCGGTTCATAAGGAAATCTTTTACTATTCTGCCGTAATAGCCAGGACTGCCTGGTTTTGATTAGCATCATCTAAAGCGATGTACAATGCTCGACGCTTGTGCAATATGTTCTGTTTGGTAAGTGCTTATAACTTTTATCCGTATAATCTTNCGCGATGTACAATGCTCGACGCTTGTGCAATATGTTCTGTTTGGTAAGTGCTTATAACTTTTATCCGTATAATCTTATATCTGTTTGCATCGGTATGTAGCAGTGCCGACCTTGTCGCTCTCATGCTTCTCGACTCTGTCATAGTATTTTATTTTAGCATAAAGTGATGTACATTGCTCGATGCTCGCACATTATGCATTGGTTGGTAGGGGAATTCGTGCGCCTCTGTACTGTAGCATAGCTCGGTCGGAGGGTNGATGCTCGCACATTATGCATTGGTTGGTAGGGGAATTCGTGCGCCTCTGTACTGTAGCATAGCTCGGTCGGAGGGTCAGTTTTCAGATGCATGGTCTTGTCTAGCAGCGACTGATGTGATGAACAGTGCTCGTCGCTTGTGGAATACTCGTTGGTTGGTCGGTGTTTATAAGTATTTTTTTCCTTTTTTTATGTCTGTTGGCATCAGTGCGTAGCAGTGTCGACCTTATCGCTCCCGTGCTTCGCGACAGTAATTTTTNCTTTTTTTATGTCTGTTGGCATCAGTGCGTAGCAGTGTCGACCTTATCGCTCCCGTGCTTCGCGACAGTAATTTTTTTTGGCCAAATGTAACGTACAGCATTCATGTAGCAGTGTCGTCGTCTCTTGCATGACCAATGGTTTATAAATACATTGTGTTTAGTAGCAAGCAAAGGAAGACAGCCTTTACAAGTTGTGTAATGCGTCTTCAAATTATCACCGCTAGTAAATGGTGTACTGCACTTGACATATTTTAGAATTTTTTTGAGGGTGGTCTTTGTGAATATATGGTCTTTTCCTGTTGCCAAGCATTCCGGCTTTTTACTAAAGTTTTCGACGCAATCGTAACACTCATATCACTATTATGGACTGTGGAACGATCGGGTATTTTTTTATAGTAGAGATTCGATAAGACATCGTGCTAGCAGCACATTTGCGTATATTTTTCTCTTTTATTATTTACTGTATTATGCGAACTAATTTTTCATGTATGGGGTGGTTTCACATGTTGGACGTGGTTCCCCCCGCCCTCATGTTAAAATGACGCTGCAATGTGGAGGTTTAAAACAAGACAGAATAGGCGAGCTGGTTAAGTTGCTATTCAGGTCGCGAAGCATGAACAACGGCTACAAAGAACGTGCTCTTCTTCGGCGATGGAAAATATGCAGGAAAGTTATTTGTGTNCGCGAAGCATGAACAACGGCTACAAAGAACGTGCTCTTCTTCGGCGATGGAAAATATGCAGGAAAGTTATTTGTGTCGGTACTGCAAGAGGACCTTTTCTAACATAAACAACTGCAGACATCATGAAGCTGGTTGTCGTCAGAATGCAGGGCGTACTATGTTCACGTGTGAAAAGTGGAAATCTCAGTTTGGACATCGTAGCAACTTGAAAAGACATCTTGCAACATGTAAGGGTCTCCCTGCAATATCTGCCAAACGATATCTGTGGATATTACCAGATAAATGTGTGACCTCATCTACAAATGTTGAGAGCAGTTCTTTGCTACCGCCAAGACTTTTATGCAACTATTGTGACAANCATGTGTGACCTCATCTACAAATGTTGAGAGCAGTTCTTTGCTACCGCCAAGACTTTTATGCAACTATTGTGACAAGACGTTTACATATGCATACGACACAAGGAGACATTAAAATAATACTTCTGTATGTTGGTTAGCAAAGGGAGGCTAGCTGTCGCAGATGGGATCCGAGTTGGTAGACACCTGCGGTAGCAGACGACTAGGGTGGCAGTGGCCGATTGTCGAGTGTGTGGAGACCGTTGCGTATGTCTATGCTATTTCAGACCCTACACTCCTACATGTATCGGTAAATTTGCGACGCAATTGTATGTATACCTTTATTTTATTTACATCTGTGGATGGCTGTTGCATGTTCCCGAACTTCCAAGGCTCGGAAATGCTGTCAAACTATGCTCATAACATGCTCTCCTTCATTGTAGTCGGAATTGATGCCTGTGATATGAATGTGACGACTGTTGTTTTAGCAGAGATAGGAATTGGCGGACCTCTATGCTTATAGGACTGCTTAAGGCATACATAATTGATATCCCTGTCCTGTTCGATGTCGGGAGCGATGCCTATGATATGAGTTTTGTGGTCGTAGCTTCGGTGGGTGGGAAATGTCGGGCAACTATGCTTATAAGAGGGATTAATTTATACTTTACCCTTCCACCCTGTTTGTCATCGGAGGTGATGCCTATAATATAAAATTGGTGATTATACCTTCGGTGGGTGGGAAATGGTAGCCGACTATGCTTATACGAGGGCTTAGGGCATACTTGCACTACCATCATATTCGTTGTCGTCGCCGATGTCTATGTTATGAATTTGTCAACTATAGCTGCGGTGGATGGGAAATGGTGGTCGACTATGCTTATAAAATGCCTTACAGTTAACTTGGCCCTACTACCCTGTTCATCATCAGAGGTGATGTTTATGATGTGAATTTCGTGACTATAGCTTTTGTGGGTGGGAAAAGGTGGGCAACTATGCTTATAAATGGGCTTAGGTTGTGCCTGACCCTGCGGCCCAGTTCATCTTCGGGGCGAAGACTATGTTATGAATTTATTGACTGTTTCTTAAATGGTTGGGAAATAACAGCCAACTATGCTTATAAGAGGACTTAAGGCGTACGTGACCTGGTGGTCCTTTTCGTCTTCGGTGGTGATGGCTATATTATGAATTTGGTTCGGAAATTATAGCCAAACATGCTTATAAGTGGACTTAGGGCATTAAGCGCCATGCATGTGCATTGCAGCGCAATTGTTTGAGTAAGTATGGCTGCATATTACATGCGAATGTAGCACCCATGCGGACCAGAATAGGCATAGTACAAGTGCTATATATATATATATATAACTTTTACACATATACAGGTGTGTGTGTGTGTGCGCGCGCGCGGTCACGTGGTGCCTGCAGGTTTTTACCTATGTGCACATTAGACTTTAAATATCCTCTTTTTTTCGCGATGACAAGTTTATTGTCTGGGGAGTGCAAAGGCCGATATGGGTATTTACTTTATTTCTGCTCCTAGCCATGCAATGGTGATTTTTATATAAATTCGGGAACCTGTCCAAACTTTTCCGAATGCCGGGATGTCAATAACTATATATGTATTAGACATTAAACATCCTCCTTTCCTAGATTTAGCAGTAATTTGTGGTCTTAGGCGTCGGACTGCCAACGGGAGGGTGATAGGAACTATCCCGCACGCATCCTGCATGTTTTGAGTTCACAAACAACTAAAAATAATTCCCAGTGCACCTCATGGCCACCGTTTGAACTCACCTCCCCGATGCTAGCATGTCCCTGCAGGCGACGAGTAAACCAACCAACACNCGTGCGCGCGCGCGGTCACGTGGTGCCTGCAGGTTTTTACCTATGTGCACATTCGACTTTAAATATCCTCTTTTTTTCGCGATGACGAGTTTATTGTCTGGGGAGTGCAAAGGCCGATATGGGTATTTACTTTATTTCTGCTCCTAGCCATGCAATTGTGATTTTTATATAAATTCGGGAACCTGTCCAAACTTTTCCGAATGCCGGGATGTCAATAACTATATATGTATTAGACATTAAACATCCTCCTTTCCTAGATTTTGCAGTAATTTGTGGTCTTAGGCGTCGGACTGCCAACGGGAGGGTGATAGGAACTATCCCGCACGCATCCTGCATTTTTTGAGTTCACAAACAACTAAAAATAATTCCCAGTGCACCTCATGGCCACCGTTTGAACTCACCTCCCCGATGCTAGCATGTCCCTGCAGGCGACGAGTAAACCAACCAACACACAAAATGGCCGCATCGATACCAGCGCTGCTAGCTGCGAACTGTAGAACTTAGCACACGCTGGTGGCGAGCTCGAGAATAAAAGACGGCTGCCTACAGCAGACGACCAGCGGCAGGTGTAGGAATTAATGATGGAGGGCGTAAAAAGCAAGAGAGGGTGGATAGGGTGGGAGACTAGAAGGAATGATAGAATGCAAGAGAGAGAAAGGAGACCAGAAGGAATATGAGAAAACCAAGGGATAGAGTGGACATATGTGAGAATAAATATGGCCGCCTACAGCAGACGTCTGGCGGCAGGTGCTGGAATTAAAAATGGAGAACATACTAGGCAAGAGAGAGGATAGAGGTGGGAGACAAGAAGGAATGATAGAAGGCAAGATAGAAAATAGGAGACCTGAAGGAATATGAGAAAACCTCAAGAGATAGAACAGGCGAGAGAGAACGGGCGTAGGTGAAAGGGACTGGAAGGAATGAGAGAAGTTGCATGACAGGGCAATGAACTCGAACATTCTTCAGACAATGTGGATCGTGCTGGAGAATGACACACTGCCCAATCCGGGTGGTATTTTTTCGATTTACGCTGGATTCTGCTGGATTACGCAAATGCTAACCGGATTGTTCAAAGTACATGTTTTGCGGGAAATCCTAGCAGTTTTTAGGAAAATGCGAAAGATTTTTAGGGAAAAAGGGAAAGTTTAGACATTTTTGAGGAAAAAAAAAAGGAAATTTCAATTTTAAAAAAATCGAAAAAAAGGAAATATAAGATGCCGCCGTGGCACTCTGGCACCCTGCCAGGACGCTAGGTGCAGGTGAATTCCCCATTTTCATCTACTCACAGATAACAAAAAAATGTTGTAGTAAAGTTAATACTGTTGGCACAACATTATACTTTTTTCTGTGTAGGTAAGCACTAGTGTCGCATGTGTACCAGATTTCCTCTATTTCCTACGTTTAAAAACAGGATTTTTTTTGCAATGATCATAAGTCAAATATAAAATAAATTCGTAACTAAGTATAACCTTTCACTTTTATCATTCACGTAGAGTAAAATTATAAATATAAGTTACCTTATGGAACACTGCACACCTAGCAGCGGAACTTTTCCCTATCACAAACTATTCCATAAGAAATTTCGTTTTGTTCCTAACCTGAGTAGAATAAACTTTTGTGGTGCAAATGTTAAAATCATATTTTCGTCCAGGCAAATTAATTCATTTTGTTTCAAACCTGCAGGGAAAAGTTACAAAGTTGTGATATACACATACATACATGACCTTTAAAAAATTACTACAGTCGGTAACGACTGTTCACTTTTAAAACACATGAACCTCGTAAATCCAGTTCTTGCTGTCACATATGAAAGGCTACTCCATTGGTCAACGACATTTTCGTACGCACGCACATCACTTTAGCAATCGACACAACACTCGCTGAACTACTTATAACTAAAACGTCGAAACATTAGAAACACAAGTTTGTAACTTATACAAATAGTTAGATTAAGCCATGTCGTTATTACTGCCAATGTAAAGTCCAAGTTGTAGCTCGTCCCGCTACTGAGGATGTACGAGGCGGGCTCACAAATATAATTATTTTCGCACACACGTCATATTTTATCCTTGGGAATGTAAGGGCTTTAAATAAAAACAGAGAAACGCAAAATGCCTTTCGTACATGAATACTGGGTTTTGTTAAATAAATAAATTTTGAGATATGTAATTATTATTAATTTAAAAAAGCCTTATTGTCAAATAATTGTAATTATATGATATTATTAACAATCCACTGTTAGGTATGTCGATACCTTACGCAGTTATTAAAATTAATAGACTTTATTCGACATAATACGTGTGAAAATATGAAAATTCTAGATAATTTTTAAACTAACTTACACCGACCAAGAGTTGAACCCGAAGGAAGCCGGTTATAACCAGACACTCTACTAGTTGCGCTACCACGACTTGCACCTGACGAAGTTGAATAGATGATGTATTTAAACGTTCAGCTAGTACGTGTTTTGCGTTGTTTCTAATGATGGAATCCTTTAAAACATATCGTGCATATTACACAGTATTCTAACCGACATCAACATTTATTTGCAAAACAATTAAATTGCGGTGGTGTCGTAATTTTTAGATAAATAATTGCATCGCGACGTCTAACGATCTGAACGCGTCGTATCATTAATGGATGTTCGTCACGTTACCGGTTCCGGCAAAATTATATGCGTCCTGTGCTTGCGTAGGCTTCGTTTGCGCCAAGGATAAACCGCCAAAATCGGAGCCCTAAGAATAAGGTTTTCACCGTGACTAAACAAAGCATTTAACTGGCATTATAACGTTCTGGAATACTGAAAGAATACGGAAAGAAGATCAGACAATCCCGCGAATATTTTTCTCAGGCGGCACAAGACCTATCTGTGAGACTACTTTGCGCGTTTTTGGCAACGACTGGGGGCAACCCTGGCACGTCCATCAAATGGTTTATCGCGTGTACTTGCAAGGCAGTCAACTGGCGTGCAGGCAGCATGCAACCACGGGACTTATAAGAGGACTATGTACACGCATCTTAGTAAATAAATGTTCTGGAAATACAACTTTTTTTTTTTTTCAAAAAAAGTAAAAAACCAGTTATGTAAACCCTAATATTTTTACTTATAAGNGTAAACCCTAATATTTTTACTATAGCTGAAGAGAAAAAAATTGTGAAATGGTCAAAATATCGCATTTTTATTGCCCGCCAGTTTCCATCAGAAGGAGAAAAGTACAACCATACGTCTGTAGTTAAATCTGTGTCCTTTTATCGCGTGTAACGAGGTCCCGCTGCTAGAGATCTAATCTGCATAGGTTGCGCTGCACGCCAGTTCAGCGTGTCCGTTGTTGCGTAGGAGTGATGGGGCGCTAGACGCGCGCGCTAGTGGGCCTTGAACGAGCAAACCAGCTTCAGGTAGACATAATCCTTAAAAAGCTAACCTCGCCATTCTATTGCATAATAATGAAGGACTACAACAACGAAAAAAACATTAAACGTAAAATGCAAATCTGCCTTCTTCCAGGTCGAACACAAGTAAAAATATTATGGCTAACGGTAGCCGACTACCCACGCGACGTCGTTCCGGTCAGTCCGAAGAATGAATGAGGTCGAAAAATGAATGATGTGAGACCGAAGAACGAATGAGGGGAGGTCGAAGACGATAGGAGTGAGGTCAAAGAATAAATGAGGTGAAACCGAAGAATGAATGAGTCGGGGTGGAAGTATTAAATGAGGAGAGGTCGATGAATGTATAAGGGGAGAATCGATAATAACGTTGAGGAGCGAATGAATGACGACAGGGGAAGAAGGAAGCGCCCTAAGAAAACCCCAACACCAGAGAAGTGCCCGCCACAGTCGCCACGCGAGAACCCCCGTCTGTCAAATTTCAGTCCGCCGTAGTCTGGATCGAACCGAGAATGCCAGCGGTGGGAGGCAGGTGACTTATCACTGTGGGTCAACAAATATTAAAAAGACTGTAAAAGACAAACGGTGAACACTTAAACCGGCCGAGTTTTAATGGTTTCACGAAATCCAATGCACTGAACAGGTGGTCAGACATTGAAAGTGTACAAAATAAAAAGCGAACAATTTTCAATGGACACCCAAAAGTCAGTCAGACTATAAAGCAAAAATGAATAAGCGACCGATGTCATGTACGTTTGTTTCCAGGGTTTAATCTTAAAATGTGTTCCGTCGGAAAATTAACCATGTCGTGCGAGGAAATTAACAGATTGTTTCTACAGTAACGAGTCTGTTTCGGTCGACTGCATCAATGGATGGTTAAATCTGTGAGTCGCTAAGTGCAAAAGAATATCAAATTGAACTACAGAAAGGATACGGCACGAAATGTCGGGAAATCAGCGGCCTATACGAGATAGGGAAACCTAGTTCGATAATTGGATGTCCCAGCGCACGTGTAAATCAGTCGGCACCAAATAACATATGCAGTGTGAAAATTGTACAGTGACGAAATGCATTCTAATCAACACAGTGAGCCCTAAAAAACGCATAATACGAAGAAGTATGCATCCGAAGGGCATTTCCTTCTTGCTATTTTTTGTGTTACAGAAGGCATACGATGTATACATAAAGTTGTGTAAATTAATATTTCCCAACTGATAGGTAGATATCTCTATAAAGCAGTGTTGCTAATGTAGAGCAAATGCCACTAAATATGGTGTTTTTTGAACCTACCTAGAGTGGAAAATTGGCTGGTAGTTAGTCCGAAATATAAAGAATTTTAAGATATTACATTTCCTCTATTTTCTATGATTGTGAAGTATTTTTGCACGGCTATTTGTATAGTACATTTATTCCGTAAATTTTAGTAATGTTTTCGTTTGAGCAGCTCTCCTCAATGATTATTTTTATCTTGTCACACTGCAAAGAACGCAAGCAGTCTCTGAAGACAAGGGAGAAAGCTAAACAGAAATATTTCCGGAAAAAATCCTGGAAAAAAACTCACGATACAGATAGGTTTCATTATATAAATGATAAAGTGAAGCGATGAGACCAACATGATAACGTAAAATGATTTGTGCATCTAGATGTTTGGCATCTTGCACTTAATAGGAAGAAGCAATGTTGTCATTCCTATAAACTATAACCAACACGCATACGTAGTGCGGTCAAGTAATATGTATTACATAATAAATTTCAGACAGCGGGTCTGGTGTGAAATTACAGAGGAAATAATTTTCTCCTCTTAGTCAAAATGACTGTCTCCAGTGGAATTCTAAAGAATTTTAAATAAAAATCTAGTGACAATTTTTTTGTTGGCAACACTACTAGAAAGACAACCGCCTTATTTAAGAAACTCGTTCATTCGCCGCAAGTAAGGGAAAAGAAAGATGTGGTTGCTTGCTCTATCTATAAAGCAGATTCAACTATATAAATGATTATACATTACCCAATAATCTTGATTCCGACTTCACTAGAGTACTTGCGCTTGTCATTTATGGCTCATCAATGTTAATTCCAACATTTTCTAGTAACAGTTTGTCAACATATGCGCTAACCCCTTCGAGACACACTCCACATATCACTGAGATATTTAACTGTAATATAAATTAAAAGATTACTGATGTGTTTTTGCTATGCTATTTCATAAATGTACTTTTTTTTTTTTGCATTTTAAATTATGTTTCTGCTTACCACAGCTTTACTCGCTATCCCCTGCGTAATGTGCGCGAAGATCTATTCACTACGACACCAAAACGGAGCACAATTCGCCCGTTATGCGTTATTTAGCGTAAACTAGAAAAAATACAAAATAAATGCAATAATGGCCAAGAGTGCAGATAGTAACAATGGCTAGAGAAAAGTGTAGTCCTTCAAAAACTAGGCCTTTTCCAGTCAAAATGAATAATAATCAAGCATTGACTATGAACTGATGAATCATAGAAATCTTGTCCTTTCTTTCACGAAAAGTATGTGACAATAAGAAAAATATTTGCAGCCAACTATAGAGAAATACACTTGTAATTGGGATAATCTTGCCGCATAAAATTCAATTATACGTAAATAGCAATTCACTGCACATCGCTCGTTGGGATTGACCTGCACTGAGAAGACAGAAGAGACTGAAGTTATACAAAATACTCTACAAACATTCATAAAAAAAAACTATATCTGGATATGAGTAACGCAGCTTTTGAGAATTAAACTGTGTGGTATCATCCACACAAAGAAACAAAGAAAAAAGGCAACTAAAGTTAAGAAACTAAAAAAAAATAATATACTAAAAATGAGGAAAAAACCAACCGACCAATTGAACATTATTTTTCCGCAAGTTCACACAGACAGAACTGTATGTAAATAACGACAAAAATTACACATTATGAGATAGGGATAGTAAGAACACTCATCCACTACTTCTTCCATTACGATGTGTCTAGTAAATAGGGTCACCTCTTAGAATAAAATTCCCATGCTCCCGCAGAGATGCTTCGTTATACACGTTGCATTTATCACTGTATGCAAGTAGACCTACATGCACGCCTTTACGCGAGTACTGCGTTCAGTTATGGATTTGCTACAAGCAAAGTTAGAATGGAAAACTCACTTATTACATAAAGCTATTGGTTTATGTAATACACTAGGGCGTATAGTATATAATATCTACAAAGTAAATAAGATACTTCCCTAAACCCCAACTCAAAATTATCGTTCACTTTTTCGTTGATCCTAACATTTCACAGGCTCCCAAAATTCCGCAAAAATCATCTTTATTAATGACTGCTAGATTAATAAATCATTATCGCTGCCGCTTGTAGCACTGAGCCAAGCAAAGATCACCATGTTAAATTAGTACTTACTCTCTCTCTCACTCTCACTCTCTCTCTCTCTCTCTANTTATCGCTGCCGCTTGTAGCACTGAGCCAAGCAAAGATCACCATGTTAAATTAGTACTTACTCTCTCTCTCACTCTCTCTCTCTCTCTATCTCTCTCTTCTGGTCAGCGAAATGCTCCATAAGCCCTACTCGTGTGTGGCCATTCACATCAATCATCAGGTAACATACTTAATAAGTACTGCATAATTGAACAGCCCGGTAAGAGAGCTTGTTAGGATTAGAAACCATAAGCAAATGCAGAGTTATTTTTCTTAGAAACTTAGTTTAACAATACTTTGAAATGTTAAATGGGGTTTCCGGTTCGTGCCCGCTACAGATTTTCGAAAACGCATTCTCCAGGATCAATTACAAAAACTAAACACAAATAATCACTCGTCAGTCTTCAAATGTACTTTTTTTTATTGTTGTTTAATGATGCCCCCGCAATATATTGTAGGCTAGTGGAGAACGGCTTACATACTTAACTAACACAGAATTACATCCAAAAACAGCATACTCCTCCTACGAGGAGAGTCTTAACCATAGGAACTTTATGGTTAAAAGACACAGTTTTACGATATCGGTTACAAGCGTAGTCAATTATAAAATGTTAATCATGCTATAATGAAATAGCTGGCGAATGGACAGCTCACTTCTACCAACTCGAAAATCTGCACTCATCCTGAAGGGTCTGAAAATCCCTGGTAAAGAGGCGGAATCAAACTTGCCCTACGCTACCCGCCCCAGAGCGTTTGGCCTCCGACACTTTACTTCTGAATTCCAACAGGCGACCTTCGCAGATTTTTCACGCTCCACACCAATTTTCGTTAATGTAATTATTTTTACCAGCCTGCAATCGCGCTAACATGTAACACTAAGATGTATAGTATATAATACACTGGAGAGCCAAAAAAAACTGGTAAAGGGGTGCATATGCAGAGGTATGGAACCAATCAGAGTAACGCGATGCGGTCGGCAGCGCCTATATAAAACAACAAGCCTCTGGCAAAGTTGCTAGATCGGTTACTGCTGCTACAATGGCAGGTTATCAAGATTTAAGTGAGTTTGAACGTGGTGTTATAGTCGGCGCACGAGAGATGGGACATAGCATCTCCGAGGTAGCGATAAAATTTGGATTTTCGCGTACGACCATTTCACGAGTGTACCGTGAATATCGGGAATCCGGTAAAACATCAAATCTTCGACATCGCTGCGGCCGGAAAAAGATCGTGAACGAACGGGACAAACGACGACTGACGAGAATCATTAAACGTGACAGACGTGCAACCCTTTCACAAATTGGCGCACATTTCAATGCTGGGGCATCAACAAGTGCCAGCGTCCGAACTATTCACCAGATCATCATTGATATGAGCTTTCGGAGCCGAAGGCCTACTTGTGTACCGTTGTTGACTGCACGACACAAAGCTTTACGCTTCGCCTGGGCCCACCAACACCGTTTTTGCACTTTTGATGACCGGAAACACGTTGCCTGGTCTGACGAGTCTCGTTTCCAATTGTATCGGGCGGATGGACGTGTACGGGTATGGAGACATCCTCATGAATCTATAAACCCTACATGTCAACAGGGGACTGTTCAAGCTGGTGGATACTCTGTCATGGTATGGGGCGTGTGCAGTTGGCGTGAAATGGGACCCCTGATACGTCTAGATACGACTCTGACAGGTGACAGACACGTAAGCATCATGTTCGATCACCTGCACCCATTCATGTCCCTTGTATATTCCGACGGACGCGGACAATTCCAGCAGGACAATGTGACACCCCACACGTCGAGAGTTGCTACCGAGCGGCTCCAGGAACACTCTTCCATTGGCCACCTAAATCACCAGACATGAACATTATTGAGCATATCTGGGATGCATTGCAATGTGCTGTTCAGAAGAGATCTCCAACGCTTCGCACTCCTATGGATTTGTGGACTGCCCTGCAGGATTCATGGTGTGAATTGCCTCCTGAATACCTTCATACATTAGTCGAGTCCATGCCACGTCGTCTTGCGGCACTTCTGCGTGCTCGCGGGGGCCCTTCACGATATTAGGCAGGTTTACCAGTTTTTTTGGCTCTAAAGTGTATATAGAAAGTAAATAAGATCTTTTGACAATNACACGATATTAGGCAGGTTTACCAGTTTTTTTGGCTCTAAAGTGTATATAGAAAGTAAATAAGATCTTTTGACAATTGATAAAAATTGAGGATGGTAAAGGGGAGTAGGCAACACGTCTTTGCAAAGACAAAATAGCATGGCATAAAATTTTGTTGGACAATGTGTTAGATAGCTAACTATTTATTACTACAAGTGATACTTATAGTGACACTACGGACGAGGGAAGGAAGGCAAGTCAGGAAATACAACAATTTCTCCACGATAAAATTAAATTTAATTAATTGAATTGCTTCTTAAACAACTATATGAGTTAAGTGTGGGCATAGTATATATATGAGAAACTTGCAATTCGTTGCAAGGAAACACGTTTAAAACATACTAAAAACTTTCCTTTTAACATGTGACCTGATTATAAATGCATATTTACAACAGTTTATACACTGAAAAGACGAAAAAAAAAGAACAAAAGCAATTTGAGCAATACGTGTGTAACCTCCGAGCAACAGGCAACGTCGGCCATTTCTGAAGGGGAAACTTTCTACGTGGTCGGAACGAAGACTATTAGGAAAGTGTTTTCATTTTATGCACGCTGCTATCGTTAATACATGGCGGCTGGTGAAAGTAGCAGCCCACTGCATCACTTCTTCCTCCTTCCAGCCTTCCAGATAACTGCGAGCTCCAAGAATATCGTTGGCTGGATTTACAACCGCGACACAGTCATGACACCCACAGAGAAGTATCGACAGATCAGACGATTCTTTCAGATTTTATTGCAACATATCAAAGATAGCGTTTTTACTCCGATGCTGTTTCCAAGTCACCATATTGACCTATTATGATCTAACGCAGTATTCTCCAAAAATATTTTTAGTTGAATCGCTTCATTAATGCAGCGACAGAGATGCAAAAAGGCAGACTACAAATGCAATTTTATGTCATGGTTAAAAACACAATCGATAGATGATTGCTCGTCGATACTAGAAAGAGTAGTACCATATACGAAAAACTGCAAGTTCTCGATTCTACCTGACTCCAATGACGGCCATCCAGCACAAATGTAACTACGCTTCTATACTGAGGGCGGGCCTTTATAGTGTCACTAATGTAGTCCCGCAAAAAGGTGAAACAATTCTGCCTTTTATGATAGAAGCATGCTACTTGGATCATATAAAATAGATATAAAAATGTTTAACTTTGGCTATAAGGCCAACTGAGATGTTTCCTTTAAGAAAAATTGGCAGCAGTTTTAAACAAATGGCGACNGTTTAACTTTGGCTATAAGGCCAACTGAGATGTTTCCTTTAAGAAAAATTGGCAGCAGTTTTAAACAAATGGCGACGAGATTAAGGCAGTACAACGATCACTGACCTAAAGCTATTGCAACTCATGCGCGGCAAAGATCCGGATGCTCTTCCCAACTCCAAACGTTATCGTAGTTTCTCAATGCAATGTTTAGACGTTTAGCTGCTGTGATAGCTAGAACTAAAATATCAGTGTCAACAGTGCGTATTTCGACTTTGCTGTATTCTTGCTGCATAACATCAGATATATAGAGTAGACTTCTAGTGCCTGCTTCTTAGTGTGTACATAGAGCTAGTCTCAAGATATCCTTACGATTTATAGCAAAACCATCGNACTTCTAGTGCCTGCTTCTTAGTGTGTACATAGAGCTAGTCTCAAGATATCCTTACGATTTATAGCAAAACCATCGGTACCATGTGTGGTAGTCACCTACTTGTTTGAGTCAAGTAAGATAATAATTCAGTCTTATTTCCATAAACCCGGAGAAAATCCTGTCAATTGTTTGGAAAGGACATTTTGGTTCAATATGTTTCCCACAAATGCCTTTCCTCTTTCACTGCGTGTTTCTCTCTTCAAGCCGCCTGGCTTATAAATATCCGACATTATATCTAGCCTCCTTACATATTGAAGCTGCGATGTTTTGTATGTTATACAGACAGTATTGACAATATTTTTACAAATCGTGGTCCCAGCATGTTGAAAACTGTAGTGCTTTTTACAGGTGTGAGTGCTTGCAGGGAAGTCTATAATCAGAATTTTTTTCAGTTCTTAGATTTACAAACTTCGGCAGTGCTGGAGGTTATGATTGGTTTTCTTGTCTAGAACTCATCCAAATCTCCATTATGTATATGTGATGCAATTTATAACCTACAGAATAATAATCAATCGTTATTCAGTGATATAAACTGTAACTGCTGACGTGACTTTTCACGAACTGGAGGACAGCTGAATAGGTGGGAGTTATTCAATAACTTGTAGAATCTGTGATATTTTTAGTTTTTTTTTTATATGTCTTTCTCTTACATAGAACTCATACTTGTCAGTGGTCAACTCAAAATGTTTCAATATATAGTCATGTGTCTGCACATGCTGAATCTGCAATATTTCTGCTGTCAATTACCAGAATATCACAGCTGCTTACAATCAATGTGTTCCTCATATCTCGTATTATATGAGTAAGAGACGTGGCATTTTTTGCAAATGTAATTTGTAATTCTTGTTAGCCTCGTGGTGATGATCATCAACGATTGCCACTGCTTCCTGGAAACTGCACAGGTGCTGGGAGACTCCGGAGCTTGTCTGACTGTCCACTAGACAAGTATTTAACACTCTGTGCAACTCTCAAAAAATTTTCAATAAACATCTTAAACATGGAATTCTTTGGCAACACTACAATTAGTTGTGCATACCATCATTAAAAACCTTGCAACGTACGATGCCATAATGTAGAAAAAATATTAAGGGAATGGTTGTGCATATATTTAAAAAATATAACAAACTACAAATGATTCCGTTTTTGCACTGTCATTTTACCACTTTGTTTAGGAATACAAAGCAACAAACATTTTTATTTCCTTTTATTAAACAATCATGGCAACAGTACATTCAATTTACTGTGCATGTGCATATATAGAAACTCCAGTGAATAGGACAGGTTCTGGCTGTCAGAATGTTTTAGGATATTTTTCTTAGCAATTTAACATAAATACCAAATCAATGGAGAAATAACTTTACACTTCTTGTTTTGTAATTATAAATATTTTAACTTTAAATTTTGTACCAAACCAATTTTTAAAAGATATTTAAACACCTACTTCCGTTTTTTAAATAAATTGTTCCTTAAAGCCATAGGATGCCGCACAGCATTTTATTTTAAGTTTGGAACTTCACACACATGCAGCTACTGTTTATAAATTCATATATTATAATATTATGGTGCCACGCACACAAATTAACAACAAAAAAGTCCTGCATAAACAAATACAGATGGCATAAAAATCATAAAATAAAAATAAGAAATATCAGATAAGTATCTACGTTTCGGAGGCCACCATTTTGAATGCCCACCATTAATATATTATCGAAAATCTGAGGTGCCCTTATTGTCAAAATTAAACCTTTATATATGTAGCATATATGTGCTCCAAGTTGTATGTTCCTAGCACCAATAGCACAATTCTTCCAAATATTTCGCCTATCTGCAGGACTAAATGTAAATTACTATGATTGCGGTCGTATCATCGACCAATAATGTAAATAATGGCGTAAAGCTCATTCTGTTATTTTCAAAGTAGCTTACATACTCGTCACAAAAACCAGTGTAGCACTGCCGTGCTTGTTCAGGCCTTATAGCCGTGCGTGTTTGTCTTTCTGTTGTAGCGAATCCGGCTCCCACTCAGGAAGTCGCTGATTTGATCCAGTCGAATGCAATGGCGGTGGTTCTCCCGAGTCTTTTTCCATTTCCATTCTAGATTATATATGGTGCAGTTCCTTAAAATGCACATTTGGTTCGCGCTTCACTAAGCACTTTTACAATCAACATTTGACAAAAAAAAACCTGTTCCTTACAGCATGCACCCATTATAAGACACACTGACCGGTGAGCTCCATTAAAGTTGGTAATGATGGAGGAAAAGCAGTAGTGTGATTAAGGTCATATTCGAACTGTGACATAGATTACCGATACAAACGTTATTCGTATTCTACAAATTTATGGAAACCAATAGAGAAAAAACCAAGAAAGGACAATCCTACACAATTTTATGATTTACTAACTTTGTGAGCCAATATTTTACCAGAGTGATACATTCAGCCGAGATATTCCTCACGCCGCCGCGCCGTAAATATTTTATGCTCAAGATACTATACAAAATTAATGCACCGGCATGGCAAAATAGTTGCTCACACCACACAGTAGGCAATTTCAATTATCTAGGATTGCCATTTCTTAGATTTTTAATACTAGCGTCCAAAAACCTGTGAATTTCAATTTACGTATTCGGAGCTAATTTATATACCACACCCTCTGAAGTTTGTGGACAGTGAATTTGCTCAGTTTAGTTTGTGTTCCTTTTATAAACATAAAAGCATGGATGAGTTGAATTAGGCTCTTCTGGATAAAATATATATTGATAATTCTTGTGGAAAATGTATAGTCATAAATTATATTAAATATGTACCAACTGTCGTAAACTCACCATTTAAGTTTTATTTTCAAAAAAACTAACACAATTCCATTAGGTATTTAGGGGCCACATTTATATTTATATTACTTTAGTGATTAAACTAAAAATAAGTAAAGTGGTTTTTAAGGTACGGGTCTGTATTTTTGGTCGCTTCGTTAGAAGGACAACCCTCGCAGAGAGCTGTCACTTTTGATCTGTCGAGACAAATGTGAAGTTTAATGGCCACTCTTAGAAAGTTTGTGAAGGAGGAACAATCGATTGCGCCAATTCTTGTTCGGGCTGGTCATTCAGAACTCATGGACGTGGCCACCGACAAATTATAGCATTGCCTAAATTGAATAAGTATTTCTGATTGAAAACTTGTGTTGGTAATATTTTTGGCAAAGTAAATGCTATGTGTGTCAATGTTGAGATCTGTAAGCTTCATAATATATAAATATACCGAATTTCATACAAGTTGACTAAATTTCGACAGACGAAGTTGTAATATTGCAGATTTTCGGGGTTATGTTTACCGTTAGTCATAGACATTTTCATTATATATGATTGCAGAGTACTTGCTTATGTTGTCCATTCATTTATTATTCCAAATTACGTTTTAGTATAGGATTAACAGTATAATCTTTGGTTATTTTAATAGTTTATTGGCAAAGAGATTATGTGTAAGTATTTTTCATTTGTTTCTAGGCGGTATTCAGTATTAATACTTTATTTGTTATTATTCATTTCTTTCCTAGAGGGTAGCCAATCGGAGGACAGGAGACAACATAAGTAAGGCAGATGTAAAACAGAATATAATTTTTTCTTTAGAACATTTATCACCAACTCCAAACAAGGACGTAAATATTTACAACAAGTTTTAATTATGTAATCAAGAAGATAGGTAAATTTTATTAAAATAATTGCAGCAAGATGTTTTATTTAAGGTAAAGGCGTAATAACTGAAAATAAGGAATATTGATTAATATTTGGTTGAGTTTGCTGGAGAAGAAGATCAAGTTAAAATTAAAAATATTTTGATGCTGAGAAATTTTGCGTATCTAATTTAATTGAAAACGGCATCCAACGTGATAATTGTCCAATCGTGAATTGTCTGAATGGAACAAGTGGCGACCCAACGTGTGGCTGAAGAACTTCGTGACCATCTAGAACTTCTGAAGCTGAAGTACGAATTTCTAGAACGTCAGAATCTACGAACTTCGGCATAGGGAAGAACTACGCCCCAGAAAGGATTTTTTGCTAAAAGTCAAGACGTCGGAAGAGAAGAGATGAGTTGGCCGAGGTATGCTGAGAACATCTGAAGTACGTCTGCAGATACAGTACGCAGNGGGGGGGGGGGGGATTTTTTCCGTGAGACGCAAATGCAGAAGAAAAAAAATTTTTTTTTTGTGTTTTGCAGGTTTGAAGAAAAACTTTTGTAAATACATATTGTGAAAAAATTGTTTGAATTTATGGTGATGAAAGGGAAAATTTGGATTTTTTGGGATTTAAGCAAAAGGAAATTTAGGAAAATAGAGAGCCAAAAAATTAGTATGAGTAAAACGTTATCTTTATTATTAGCAAAAATTTAGGCAATACAGAAGGGTAGTAAGGTTATGCAAAAAGAAATACCAAATATTGAGATAATACAGAAGGATAGTGAGGTGATGCGAAAAGAAACAGCAAAAATGGAGGCAATACAGAAGGGTAGTGAGGTAATTCAAAAATAAATACAACAGAGCAGATAGTGAGGTTATGCAGAAAGAAATACAAACTGTTATAGTCAAACAAAATTATAGATTTGATAACTTGGAAAAAAAATTTTTAGTTAATAAACAAAATCATAGCATGCGGAAAGAATATTTAAATGGCAAAAAATTTCAACGAAATTATGGGGTTGACGAAGTTGAAATAGACAAATCAGACAAGGAAAGGAATTGTAATGAGAAAGTAATGATTAAACAAGGTTCTGTATCATTTGATGAGGTAATGTGCAAACAAAGTTGTATTACAAGAAAGGATCAGGTGATTTTGGATAGAAATGAGAATATTATTTTTGAAATGGCAGTGGGAAAAATTTGGTAAACAATGGGGTGATCATACAAGACATGGCCAAGGGGAAAGTAATGTTAAATTCATTGGTGGATTCGGATAAACAAGGGCAAATAGACAAAACGAGGGAAAATTGTAAGAAAAGGGGAATGATAAAATTGGAGTATATATACAAGGCGAAAAGGGCAATGAGAAACAAGGGTAAATTAAAGTTGAAATCAATTTCTGCAAGGGGGAGGGGTCAGTTAAAACACAGGGACAAAAGTGCAAAATTAAAGTAAGATTGAAATAACAGAAGTGGGCAAAATTTGGTGAGGAACACAAAACCAGGAAAAGATTGAGTAAAAGAAAGAGGAAAAAGAGAATTGAAGTTCAATCAATAAATAAAAGAAAGTTGTTTAAGTACTATAGGGAAAAGATAAAAAGAAGGAAAGAAAAGAGTGTTCAAGTTATGTCAGGGAAGAAAAGAGGAAAAATGAAATGCTGTTTGAGAAATGTAATATGAAAAAAGAAAGAAAAAAAAATTAGAAGGCTTCGAAGTAAACAAAAAAGAAAGAAAATTCACTAATAAAGACAGAGCAGACAAATTTGGATAAGAAAATAATTGTATATAATTTTTGTACGTAAGAAAAATTATGTTTTTGATTCTAAAAAATTTTAAAGTAAAAATGCCATAGAGATAATTAGTTTATTTTAAGGGAAAAGTTTGTAAAGTATTAATGTAAATGTTATTTTAAGTTAAAGAAAGATTATATTATAAATATTTGTAATACACTAGCAAAGAAGAAGACACAAAATTTTCATAGAAAAAGTTAATACGTTACTAAAGGTAGTTAAATTATCCATGGAGAAGTGACATGTGGGACACATCTTGTAAAATGAATAAAAGGTTTTCTTTTATTAATAAATGAAAATATCTTACAATAACCATACCATAGAGATCTTAATAAATATACGAAGATATAAAACCATGATTCAAAGAGATTATGTATACTGATGCAGGTAGTGTGTTATGTCTAGATGCGAATGTAGTTGTAACTAATGTATGCTGATGTGGGTAGAGTGCGAAACATAGATGCAACATTAGTTATAAATAATTTGGTTTAGAAGTTTGGCACGAAGTTCTTCAGCTACATGCTGGATCGCCAGTTGTTACATTTCAGACAAGTCACAATTGGACAATCATCATGTTGGGTACCATTTTCAATTAAATTAGATCCGCAAAATTTCTCAGCATCAAAATATTTTTAATTTTAACTTGATCTTCTTTTCCAGCAAATTCAGCCAAATATTCATAAATATTCCTTATTTTCAGTTATTACGCCTTTACCTTAAATAAAACATCTTGCTGCAATTATTTTAATAAAATTTACCTATCTTCATAATTATATAATTAAAACTTCTTGTAAATATTCACGTCCTTGTTTGGAGTTGGTAATAAATGTTCTAAAGAAAAAATTATATTCTGTTTTACATCTGCCTTACTTATGTTGTCTCCTGTCCTCCGATTGGCTGTCGTCTGACCATGACACATCTCTCCGCCAATCTGCAATGGCGAGACGAGAGACAACCAGGTTAATTATTTTTAATACTTTTGCTTAATAAACATTTAATGCAGACTACCCTCTAGGAAAGAAATGAACAATTTCAAATAAAATATTAATACTGAATACAGTCTAGAAACAAATGAAAAATACTTACACATGATCTCTACGTCAATAAACTATTAAAATAATCAAAGATTATACAGTTAACTCTTATAAGAAATTAAGCAGCATACGGAATAATATTAAATGAATGGATAACATTAGCAAGTACTCTGTACAAATTTATAATAAAAATGTCTATGAATAATGGTAAACATAACCCCGAAAATCTACAATGTTACAAATCACCAACCTACACACTAAGTAAACATTATATGCTCTCGTTTGCAAAGCAGTATCAGTTTATGAGTTGTTGCGGGATGTACGTTGTTATGTTGGCGTAACTGTTAATAATTATAAAGAAAATAGTACTCGGAACTAAAATTGCAATTCAAAACTTAAATTATACTTACTACATTTATAGTTTATAAGAGTTTTTTAAAGTAAAGTTTGACTTTTAAAGACTTGGTTTAAAAAAAAGTTTAGCAATTATGGCGGAGCATGCAGACACTTACGATCAGACGTTTCTAGCTCGGTGAACGCCATTGTGCATGTCATTTTTTCGTCACGTTTATGAGAATACCTTGATACCTGCCAAATGCTGAAGTTTGGAAGTAGGTATTGATTCTGCTCTGCGGCGTGAGGCGCCAGCACTTGATGCTAGCCCTCAGTGATAGGGCGTAGGAATACGTCGACACTGTTGTCTCTAGGTCCAATTTACTAATAACATACACTTTATTTGTGAGTTCACATAATCGAGTTTTATTGTTGCTTGAACAGGTTAACTGGTACATGAACTCACGAGACAAACTCCCTCCCTTTTCTGTATGTAGATTACGTGATACTTGGCACGGCGATTTTGCATCTTGGAGGGGGGGGAAGATTCTTCACACTTGGTGTAGAACTACTTATCTGACACTGCTGCGCTGTCTTCCCTCGGCTGGCGGCTTGGTGGGGCGTCCCGACGCCTGGCCTCGAAGTTCCTCATTCTCGGGTCCACGCAGGACTCTGCGTTTGACGACGTCGGACTGGCTTTTCTCGGATGCTTCCCGCCGCACGTCCCGCTTGACGGCCTCCGACTGAGGTCCACGTCTTGATGCATTTGGCGAACTCGTTTTCTCTTGGCTCCCGGTACACCCTTCTCGTTTGACGAAGTCTGACGGACTTTTCTCGGATTCTTCCCGCCGCACGTCCCGCTCGACGGCTTCCGACTGAGGTCGATGTCGTGATGCATTCTCGATCCTCTACTGACTCCGGCTGACTGACTGCTCGATCCTTTACTGACTCCGGCTGACTGACTGCTCGATCTGCGACTGACTGATTCGACGTGTCTCCACTGACTGCCCTGTTGCTCCCCCCTTCGTGTGGTTTTGTAGCATCCATCACCATATTCAACTTGCCCCATCTCTGCACGTGTCCAGAGTGCTTGTCGTCCCCCTGGGTCATAAAACACGTGGCCGCTGCTCGTGTGGTCCGCAGCCGACGTGGCGTCGTCCCTTGGTTTTGGCCTGGAAGTTTATTGTCCCGTTCTGCACGCACATCCGTTAAAAGCTCTCATGGTTTATTGCGGTACAAGCCCGGGACAGGCACAGCTGGTGGCGGGATCTTGGTGTCCCTTGGGCAGCTGCAAAATGCAGCTGTGTCCGCGCCCTGGTGCCTTCCATTGTCTCCGGATGTCGTCTGAACGTGCAGGAACAGTTGCACGTGCAGAAACCTTTGGTAGGGTGCCTTTGCAGAAACCTTTGGTTGGGTGCCTTTGCAGCTGCGAGGCTCCTGGCGTCACTCTGCTGGCACGTCCACAAAACCCTTAATCCTTATTGCGGTCGTACGCCCGCGAGCTTCGCCAGAGCATGTGTTCTGACGAATAAAATATAGGGACGCAGAATGCGTCAACCTTACTGGCGTTATCGCAATATTGTATCGGTAGTTAATTATTTTTTAATCTACATTCATTAAGCATTGTTGAGTGTATGGGTGCTTTTTATAGCATTTTGTTTTGTGAAATGTAATATTATCGACATGTGTATGGCTTGGTCCACCACTTCCCCTACCGCCATGAAGCGGTATCGTTAATTATTTTCGTTCCACAAATTATTAATTCCGGGAAACCGGTCAAGTGTCGTATTTACTGAATGATTCCACAAATTTGTATGTATCAGTGCAATAGAACATTACGTTCAGTAGTCGCAAATAGGAATTACGAACAGTAAATCAGTGTTCTTTGTAAATAATAGTAGTGTACGTATCTCGAAACTGGCGCAATATATTTTAAATGGGGAGTGTTGCAGCTGCGGCTGCGAGCCACCTACTGAGGATCGACTAGGGCGAGGTCGGTAGTCTTCGGCTCGACTCAAGGTTGCTCGGAAGCCTTAGACTAGGTTTTTTTTTTTCGGCCATACCCGAAGGTGTTAAGCGGTTATGCCCACTAATTATTCAAGCAAATATGTATATTTCTGGTAGCCATATTACATTTTTATAGGCATAGGCTACGTCAACTCGTAAATCTGTATTCATTATCCTATTTTAGAAAATAATTTATAATTAAAAGTTATTTATTTATTTTTTATATTCGGCCGAAATTATACATAGGGTATTGCGGAGACATGCAAATGTCTGTCATTCAATTACTACATTTCCAGTCCCCTCTCTTGAAAACTTATTGATACACGATGTTAGAAACTGCAAATTATTAACTGCCCTGGCTGTTTTGTAGGCATAAGTATGCTACTCAGAATTTTTTTTTCGTATATATATGACTATACCAAGCCCTTCATAATAATAGCGATCACATGCATGAGTATGTTATAATCATGGTATGGATCAGCATCTACCGACACTTTTATAGGCTTAGATAGCGTTAATTTAAATGCGAATACTGCCAGACTCTAGAAACTTGGAATTTACGATGGTGATAAATAGTCTTAACTTTCGTACTCTTCTTGACTATTAATCCGTCAATCGTCCAATCATTCTTTCGATATTTTGATTAATCCGTTATTCTTCCTATCTTTCCGTTAATCTTTCACAATTTTCGCCAATCCGCAAACAATCCTCAGCAATCTTTCCATCAATCGTCGCCCATCTTCACCAATCCTAAGCAATATTTCTATCAATCTCGCAATCATTCCATCAATATTTTTCAATAATTCGCAATATTTCTCAATGTTTCTATCAATCTTTGAATCTTTCCATCACTCCTACGCAATTTTCAATCAATCTTTCGCAAAATTTCCATCAATTATTTGCAATCTATCCATCCATCATTCGAAATCTTTCCTTCGATCATTTGCAATCCTAGCCAATCAGCACCGCACACACCGCAATCAGCTCTGCAATGTTCGCCAATTATCACCAATCTTTCAATCTTCCAATCAATCTTTCAATATTTCCATCACTCCTTCACAATTTTCCATCAATATTTCGCAATATTTCCATAAATTATTTGCAATCTATCCATCCATCATTCGCAATCTTTACTTCAATCATTCGTAATCTTTCCACCAATCCTTCACAATCCTCACCAATCAGCACCGCACACACTGCAATCAGCTCTGCAATCTTCGCCAATCCTCACCAATCTTTCAATCTTTTCGTCAATTTTTCGCAATATTTCCAACAATCTTTCGTTCACTCTCGCAATCTTTCCATCAATATTTCATTCACTCTCGCAATCTTTCCATCAATCTCACGAACTTTCCCTCAATCCTACAATCTATCCATCAATCTTTCGTCCAAACTTTCGATCAATCATCAATCCATATTCAATCCGTTGGGTTTGTCTTCTGTTCCCAATCCATACATATTAAAAAAACATCCACCAACTGTCTCCAAAATTTGTACATGATGACAGGCTTGATTTTTTGTATGCAGTCCACTATTCATGCAATATTTGTACATAAAGATTTCATTATTATTCTGTGTGCAAATCTTTACCTTAATAGTCGAGTGTTCATAACACCACTTAAAAAATGTGAGGGAATAAAAGGTACGGCACACAAAAATAAGAAAAAACAATAATTGTATAATAAAAATGTATTACTATTTTGTAATTACAATTTCAGAAGACAGCAGTTCATCACATAGTGTAATATAAACCCTCCCCTTCAGTTCACAAATTATTGACGATATCTCGTTAATGTGCGAGAAATCTCCATCTTGTTGAAAAGCGATCAAATGTCTGTAAGTCCATCAACAAGTTCATTCGGGTCTTCGGTAAACATGAAGTCAGTATTCTCAGCGTCTTCTGCATTCTCCATTTCGCTCGTTGCAGCAAATGAACGAGCGTTCTTGACGCCTTCTGTCTTCTTCACACCACTTGTCGAAGGAAACTCGTTGGTGAAATGTGTGGGAACGTCGAGAGAAGCATCATCCTTCTGATCAGATACTTCATAAACACTGTCTTCATGATCGTCTTCACCTCCTGTTTCATCCTCAATATCAAGTTTTCTTTTCTTTGTAGGAGTCACATGGTCATCATCAGTATTTAGAGCCGACGACAGTTTATTTTGAAGTTCGTCGACTTCACGCGGAAGTCTTGCAAATGTTCATTCTATACAAACCGACTCTACTGCACTTATTCCATCTTTAGCATTAACGGTATCATCATTATCGCCTGACGAATCAGTGCCCACCGATGCGGTGTGGAGTCTTGGCGACATCACTTGCTGGCTCCCAGTAGACGAACTCTTGCAAATATTGATGTGTCCTTTCAATTTTCGCCTTGCATGAACTGCGTGGTACCAATGTCGTAGTGCTTTATCGCGCGAAAAGGATTTTTCGTACAGGTGGTTCTCTCATGTCGCCGAACATTTTGACCGAAGGTAAAAACTCAATCGCAGAATCGACACAGTCGGCAATCAGGCCAAAATTTGTCTAATAGCCTACGCTATGTGTTTCATACACCATACATTTATACCGAATTTATTCCAACGATTTTTAATAAAGTGTCACTTAGGTGTTTCTTCCATTGAAAACCAGCAGTGTGCTATTTTAGTTCTGGTGCAAAATTTCAGGAGTAGGATCCAGGAGCTGTCCGCTATCTTGATAGGCGTGGCCGGAGGCTTTGTTGGTTAGAGCTCTGTAAATACAGAGTATGGTCATTTAACTTGTTACGGCCATCTTGTCCCCATCCAGACTTGGGGAGCCCACCGCTAGCAATGAAAGGGCGAACGCAACTCATCATTCAACTCGTACGTTCTCGAATATTATTTTAATAATAACCATAAAAATTTCTCCACTAGTCCTACACACCGTGGGGATTCCTATGGATTTTTGTGTCCCGTACCCTTTAATCCCTCACATTTTTTAAGAGGTGCTATGAACACTCGACTATTAAGGTAAAGATTTGCATACAGAATATTAATAAAATCGTTATGTACAAATATTGCATGAATAGTGGACTGCATACAAAACATTAAGTCTGTAATCATGAACAAATTTTGGAGACAGTTGGTGGAGAAGAAATTTTTTTTGTAGAGTGGTTCCGTAGCCCTGTGGTAGAAGACATTTTCCTTGTACTTGATCCCGAGCCGCCTTGAAGCGCGTATGTGCCGGGGTTACGTCTTGTCTGCCGGACAGAGATTGCCGAAGTGTATTTTTAATTTCAGTCGGCCCAGAGACAAGACGGGTTGCGAACTTCCAGTCACCTAGTTGCACATTTAATAGGCCAGACATTCGTGTCAATAGAGAACGAAACAAAAACTATGAACTTATTATCTGTAGTCTAGTTTCCCGAGGTATCCCGTATCCAAGTACAGAAAGAAGAGAGATCCCCAGCCGCTCTTACCGCTGACCAGCCGGCACCCAGCAGCGCATCGAAAATTAGACTGGAAAACATAAATATCAGGGCGTACCTAAATTAGCTCTAAAGTGATGCGCATATAAAAATGAACAGCTTGCGCGCATTACAGAGCAAACTACTAACAATTTTATTTTCGCTTGATTGACATATGAATACAATGGAAGGATTCAAAATAGGCAGAAAAGTTCGATAACTGCGAAGAGTACATACCTTTCCAATTCCTCAACCATTAGCTTAACATTTTTTTTAGACCATTGGAATACAAGTAGATAAAGATTATTATTTAGACCGTTCAGCGTGGGAGTCAGCTTAGCGAGAACAGAGGTGTACGCTCCGTAGAAGCTTATGCATACGAATAACACATTGACGAGCAAAATTTAACAGATGTATTACAAACACCACGCAAAGACAGAGAGGACACTCCAGCCAAAGACAATCTTTGTCACCACCTACAGAGTAGATTACACACCAAAATTTCTCGGAACAGAATACTTTCCATTCTTAAAACGCAAATTTAATACAATAGAAAAAATCCCAGTGAAATGAAAAACAATAAACACGCGACCATTAAAACAGAACCAGTGAAAGAAGTCACGCTGCCAAATTTGTTTTGCTGCAATATCGTTAATTTCTTTCAAATTTCATAATTATGATGGTGTAGAACATGGTCTGTATCTGGTGTCGACAGATGTGTTGATGCGTTTTGTTATCCCCCACCCCCCTCAATTTCCCCAACAACCGGTATGTGAATACTTAACTGTGTGTGTTTCTAAATTTAAGGCATATTCAGAGTAAAAAATCGGAATAATCATGCGTTAACAGCTCTCAGCACGAGTCGAGCATTTGTTATAGCTAGCAGACTGTCTATACGTAAAGTTAACGTATATTTACATGTTGCTAAATTAATTAATTTCTGTAGCAGCTACTGCAGTTTTTCATAGTAAGCAATTCAATTAACGGCTTTCATTAAAAATAAAAACAAACAAATCCCATAAAAAAATCTGATCTAATTGACATGGGCAATTTTCGCCATTGCTTTTGTGGAACTGCTGCTATACAACTAGACAATTTTGTATTCGAAGCAGTCATGAACACTGCGATTAATCTGCACTTAATTATTTTTAAACAAAGGATGAGTCTAAGAAGGAACCCATAAACAAAGCACGCAATCACATTAAATAACACCCAAATTAATGAAATAATTAACTAAACAACAAATTAATCACTACCAAATAAAATATAAAACATATGTACGCTACCTAAGTGTAACAAGTAGGTCCTACACTATTACTGCTACCGTAATTTTGTAATTATGAACTACACTCAACAGTATTTTTTGCAAGCGCTGATGGTAGTCTATACCAATGCGAGGGATTTACAGTCGAGTTGCAATACAATCTACTTTACATATTTTCGCGACCTCGATTACAACTGAAAACGTTAAACGCCTTATGCACAAACTGCACGTCAGAAATATAAATTCCATTTATCGCATTACAGATGATACTATAACACGTATTACCCTCCCGTCTCCATCCGAAAAAGGCATTCGTGAAGTAAAATACATCAAAATGAGAGTACACCTTTTGCGTATTCTGAAGCCCTTTACGCTTCGTTATGAGGTAGTACAAGTATTATTATGTGTGTACACCTAACTTTAAAGCAGCGCAGTAGGATGTCTTCGATTCCTGGTAAACGGTATTTTCCCGGCAAGTTTTCCTCCCATCTTTCGCCGTGCGGGCTCCAAGGTCGTTGCCTCTTGTCTTTGCGGTAGGTCGCCGAGCCAGTCCGTGGACAAGACAACCTGCCTGTACGTAGGGCTGTAAATTACCCAGTTGCACCTCACATGACCAAGGTAAGGCTTATCTTTTCCTTCGGTTAGCTAAGGCACAAAAAACGGATAGCTCTCTCGAATATAAAATATTCCTCTACCACTAGGCGACAACAAAGAAACTAGTATACGCACGAAGAATGAACTTAAATTTCCTGCAGCCGAATGATGGAATAAAAACAAAGAGATAACATTGGATCAACCCCACCATGGCACACACCATGGCAGGCCCCGAAATACCGGCCGTAAAGGCTGGCACGGTATAAATTACATCACGTGTGTGTATGCATATATATATATATATATATATATATATATNTATATATGGGGGTCCGTTACGACGACAGCAACGTAAGAACGCATTTTCTGCGCAGTGATTTTCACAATGCGCTTGCATTATTGCATTACCTTTAGTTTACCACCTTCAACCCTGAGTTTAATAACTACAAAAGGGTGGAAATTAGATAATCTTACCAACTGCAACTGCCAGAAATACGTAGTTACAAGTAAATTTTCTCGCTACTCCCGTTTCTTTCAACTTTTCATTGCGAATATCATAGGTGGCTCATAAAACTTCCCCAATCTTCTACGTGCCAGCCGCAACAAAATCACATCGCATTCCACAATTCTCATTTTAGCATTGAATAGTGCTTTATCAGCAGCAACTTCCCGTTATAGGTTGCTCCCAATTCAAGCACGATTTTGGCAGGCAGGCAGGCAGGCAGGCACCAAGAGCGAAGCAATAAGGAAGAGTTAGAACCTTGCCAAAGAGGTCGCACCGGGAACGATTGAAAGCCCACAACACACGTACCTACCTCAGTCCCGCACAGATGAAATGCGCGAAACCAGAACGGCGAAGTCTGACGAGTAACAATATAGTGCAAGACACATCACTGTTTTGTAAATACTGCTTTGAGAAAAGTGTGGCATGTTAAATGTGAGCCAATTTTACATTTTAAGTTCCAAGTAATGTGCAATATCCCTTTATTAAAAATAAGCATTTTGAAGAAATCAATTACGACAAGCTTAACGATAAGCTGTTCCTTCAAAATATACTAGGAGTTCCAAAAGATACTAGGATTTACCTTTTTCGCTTAATAAATAGGCATTTCTACCAAACAAGACAATTTAAACTTTTTGCAACAAAGCTATAAGACTCTATGTCACTGACAGGTTATTTACAGTATTAAATCACTTTCAATGATATTGACAAATCCAATTCAGAAACCAACTTACCCACTGAAGTGGACCAATTATGTCCAGTCTATTCGTCTATTTCGTATTTTGAGAGCCAACAAGTGTTGCCAGTATTACCCCCAGCTGCATCGATGGGCACTGATTCCACAGACGATTATGACGGTACAGTTAATGCTAATGACGGAATGAGTGCAGTAGAGTCGGTTTGCGCAGAATGTACGCTTGCAAGACGTTCGCGTGAAATCTACGAACTTCAAAATAAACGGTCGTCGGCTCTAAATACTGATGATGACTGTGCGACCCCTACAAGAAAAGCAAATATAATATTGAGGCAGAAACAGGAGGTGAAGACGATCAAGACAGCACAGATGTTAATTACTATGAAGACAGTGTTGATGAAGACGATGATGGTGATTTTTTAGATGCACTGACATACCCCTCCAACACATTTCCTTCAATAAGCGACACGAAGGAGGCAGAAAACACAGAGAATACTGGCTACCTATTTCCCGACGACCCGAATTAACTTATTGATACTCATATATTTGATTGACCAAAAACGTGGGTATTTCTCGCGCATTGTTTAGATATCTTCAATCATTAGTAAGCTGAAGGAACGGGGATATANGACCAAAAACGTGGGTATTTCTCGCGCATTGTTTAGATATCTTCAATCATTAGTAAGCTGAAGGAACGGGGATATAATGCATGAGACTGTTGGCTACTATCCATGATCTGCAAACATCTGAGAAATGTAAAGGTTAGCTATTAGACTGTTATTAGGAGACTTTTTTTCGAGATTTTCCATCATCATTTGATAGTACAGGTTGGTCTAGCCAGTTTTGCAGGAACTGGTCTCGTCGGGAGTTAGTCTGGGGCGAAGTAAGTCTCGTCAGGAACNGACCAAAAACGTGGGTATTTCTCGCGCATTGTTTAGATATCTTCAATCATTAGTAAGCTGAAGGAACGGGGATATATTGCATGAGACTGTTGGCTACTATCCATGATCTGCAAACATCTGAGAAATGTAAAGGTTAGCTATTAGACTGTTATTAGGAGACTTTTTTTCGAGATTTTCCATCATCATTTGATAGTACAGGTTGGTCTTGCCGGTTGGTCTAGCCAGTTTTGCAGGAACTGGTCTCGTCGGGAGTTAGTCTGGGGCGAAGTAAGTCTCGTCAGGAACCAGTCTGCTGCTTACCACGCTTCATTAATTGCTCAACCTTCTACGAGATACCCAAAAATCATAATTTAAGACCTGCAGATTAAAAAAATATGTAATTTGGAATCTGTTCAAAGATGATTAATAAAAATTGCTGATTTTTTGCTGATTATGTATATTTTATGTGTGCAGTAAATTTTGTGTAAAAAATGTTGTTTTATTTATTTTAAAAACCCGCTTTATATAAAAAAAGTATTTTAAATAAAAATACTTATGTTAAAAATAAATATAAAAAATTTAATATGACAGTTTACGTACTTTGCAGAAATGTTCAATGTCACCATTCGGTACAGGCCGATAGCAGGTGGAATAATCGAGAAATTAATGCCACCTATGTGTTGAAAATAGAATCCAACATGGAGGGCGCCAACAGCGCAACCTATACTTTAAAAACATAAACAAATATTGCTGCCGCCTGGTGGCTAAATCGATTACTGATACACTAGCGCCACCTAGGTGAAGAAAACATACGAAATCCAAGATGGCGTCCTCTAGAAATGTATAAACAAATGGCAGAAGAAAACCAAGATGGCGTCCTCCAGCAATGTACAAACAAATGACAAACGAAAAAACAATATGGCGACCTCCAGCAATGAATAAACAATGACAAACGACAAAAACCAAGATGGCTGCTTACGATAGAATAAGTATTGGTGAGGGGTGGTGGAGGCGAGGGGAACTCCGGAAATGTAAGTTTTTAAAATATTTTTTTTATAATTCTTTAATCATTTTTTATTAATTTNGTTAAAGATTTCAGGTCAAATGTCACCTGGATCCACGATGGACGCCGGCCGACCGGAATGACAGAGCATGAGCAGCTCCGACACTCCGAACCCCCGTCCCTTTGTGACTAAGTCCCCGTTTCTCCTTTACTGGCTTACCATTGCACTAGGAGTGAAGTGGAGAGATTTGGGTGGCCTTAGCGAGGTCTTGAGAGCCGATGAGGGTGAAACGGGAGATCCCGACAAAATGATTCCCACGTGCGAAAATCTGGGAGCGACCCCGCCGGGAATCGAACCCGGTTAAGCTAGGTGTTGTACTAGGAGTGTCGTGGTCTTTTTTACACTTCTGGCGAAGGATGTTACAGTGTTTTTAGTTCCTGAAGTGCTTTGTGTATCAGAACGTAATTCAAGAATGTAACTATAGAATCTTCCTAATGGAGTGTTACATAAGCATACAGCATAATCATGCTAACCAAACAATCTGCTGAGTATATCACATGAATGCTTTCAAATATAAATATGCATAATTTATATTTAATTAATATAGTGTAGAACACGTGTGTAAATTTGCGCAGATTTTACACAATACATTCACACTTAATGTAGATTTTGTGATCGGATCGAAATAATAACAGTAAAAAGCTTGGAACATAAAATTTAAAAGTGTACATGCTGGGCACTTTAAGAGCTTCCGTCTTTCCGGCGTTTTGCACCCAACGTTTCAATGTAATCAATTCTTTCGGTGAGAAAAAAAGAGTCTGATTTACGGTGGCCTCTTTATCGTACCAAAAATCAGCAGCATGATACATCGCCACTGTTCGACGTGAGAGTTGCGGAACTGCACGGCCTAGCGCAGTGGCTCGCAGCGCCACAAGAAAAGCAGTTCGTGTGTACTTGGTCCTACGGGCGATAAGCAGCTTGCCAAGTACGGTAGAGCGCGTGCGAGCGGTCTGGCCTGGTTACCCAAACCGGTTTGCCTTCAGTTCGCAACGTAAAGTGCCGCCAACAACGCCGACGCCGGATGTTGGGAATACCATTCTGTGGATTTTGTCCTTTCCGCTACGCTATATAGCCACAGCTGTACTATTTTGAACAGATCAGTAACTAACTTCCCCAAGGCAAGAAATTAAAATAATACATTTCTTACCAAGCATCTCGATAAATCCCGACTGATTACACAGGCACAAGAAAGTACTTTTCATGTATCCATATATACCACGTAATTCTGTTAACATTTCCGTGTAGGTATGTTGGAAAAACTAAAATAGGGTTTTTTTTTTTTTTTTTTTTTACTTTTTTTGTTACCTAATCACACCATGATGATTTCCATAATTTTGCGATATTTCTACAACTGTGTCATAATTACAGCCATTTCCATAGCGCATCTTAAAAAAAATGTCAGTAACCGCGAAAGTTGGTAAACAACCACATCGGCGGATGCCATATAAAAGTTTACAGTAAAGAATGGATGATATACAGCATTATTCACAAGGAGTTGCCGCCACTCACAGGGCTTATTCCTTACATCATTTGGAGCAAAATATGTCGTATAAATGTGGGTCCTTTTCTTAATATTTACAGAGTAATTAGACAATCAGCATACCCACCACAGTAGAAAGGAGTTTTCAACACCGTTTCAGCATCAATGTGTGGTGTGGTGTCCTACACGATCCGCTGATTGGGCCATTATATTTCCCGGGTCGCTTGACTGGTGTGGTTTATCTGCAATTTTTGCAAGAAGAACTGCCGCTGTTACTTGCGAATATCCCGTTAGCAGTGAGACGTCGTATGATCTTCCATCATGAAGGTGCGCCTCCCCACTTCCACCGTGCTGTGGTTGAACACTTAGGAAATGCGAATTTCCATGAGAGATGGACAGGATGAGGCGGTTTTCACCCCTGGCCACCTCGATCGCCAGATCTATCACCACTAGATTATTGCGTATGTGGATCGATGAAGGACATTTATTGTTTACCAAAGGACTGCACAAACACGTGAGGAACTACTTGTGCATATCATGCATGCCGCTACAGAAATCAAAGACAGCCGTGTGCCGCTACGTAGAGCAACACGTGTATTTCATAAGCGTCCGGCCAAGTGTATGGAAGTAGACAGTAACATTGCTGAACAATGTTTGTAAGCTTGTTAGACGCAATTGTGATTCTGAACTGTTAACAATACGGTCTGATAATACATCACTGTATTTACTTCTGAAAGGGTTATTATTTTATTCATCATCCCGACTAATCTACATACCGACCAGAGCAAGGGATTCTACAATGCAAAGTTCAAGGCCTTGATGAAGAAACATAACATAATTCATTATTCCACGTACAGTGATCTCAAAGCTTCTATCTTCGAGCCTTTTCTCAAGACCTTGAAGGGATAAATGTGAATGCATTTCGCAACGAATGGGAGCTACAAGTGGCTGACACTACTGCCAAAACTCGTACGGGAGTATAATTCTACCATCATTCTACCACTCGCATGAAGCCCGAAGACATCACGGACGACTCCCTTGATCGAACCGTGTATGCTATTCCGAAGAGGATGGACCCTCGCAAGCCTAAAGCCAAGATCAGTGACTTGGTGCGGATTTTTAAAAAAAACGGGGAGTTTTCCAAAAAGGCTTCCGTCAGAACTGGTCTGTAGAGCTGTACAAGGTGGTGCGTATACGACACTCGTACCCACGCATTTATTACCTGGAGTACCTATGCGGTGAACCCATTATTGGCGGATTTTACACCGAAGATATCTGGCCTACGCAGTTTCCAGACATGTATTTGGTGGATAAGATGCTGAAACGACGTAACGGAAGTGCGTACGTCAAATGGTGGGGTTTCCCTGCCCGCTTCAATTGACATCGAGTGGTATACACCGAAGATTGCAATTAATGAACCATTGTATACGTGTTTTCTCATTTTGTACATTACCAAATAAAAAAAGTCTTAAAAATATGTTGCGGTTTATTTATTTTATAACCCCCACCCCCTATTTATTTAAAAAAAATTAATAAAAATACTTGCATTTAAGAATAAATCAAAAAATTAAATATGACGATTTACTTGACCTCGTCACCATTCAGTACAGGTCCATAGCAATATAATATATCTCTGGTGGTTGAAACATGTTACCAGTGTTCTCTAGTGAGCGATACTAAAATTAATGGACAGTAGATGTGGCATGGCATGGAATGGGGTGGAGGCCTGCCGACTAATTAGCGAACGCGAGTAATTGACAGATTAAATAACCAATAAAAATTAACGAGGGTCGATCGTGGTGGTACCTCTGTAAATGTACGTTTTTTAATAATAATTTTTAAGAATAAGTTTTAAATTTTTATATATATTTTTTTTATTTTTTTTATTATTTTGGTTTCAAGGTCACCGTATCAAGGTCATGGTCTAAGGTCACCGACATCTAACATGACTAACGAGATGGACACTGGTCGACTTGGCGAGAGCCGGCCGTTCATGTCGGGAGCTTAGTCGATCCACCTGTCATCGAATCCCAGACCTCCTACATGTACGTACATCTCAAAAAAAAAAATTTAGTTTTTTTTTTTATTTTTCAAAAATAATTTTGTGATTTTATAATTTTATGCAACTTTTTTGGATTTTTTTTTGGTTTCAAGGTCATTCAAGGTCACGGGGTCAAAGTCAAGGTTACCCAGATCCTAGATGATCGTTGGGTGACGTCACAACATGACGGCCGGCCGGCGCCAGTTTTGTCCCATTTAAAATACATTGTCCCCGGACACAGATATAATCATTCTACTGTATGCGCGTGCTATTTGAAACAACTAACTACAGCACCTACCTGAAGTTCCAGTAAGGGCTAGAGTGGGGGTTAGGAAATCTCCTTTCTTCACTCCTTCAGTATGTTATTTAAGAAAAAGTCACACTGATGTGCTTTCCACCCGATCGTTGTAAATACTATAAAGTTCGTTGTTTCATTCCTCACTATTCTGGGTCAGAAATAGATTCGTTTATCTCATTCAGTTGAAAAACAAATCGACCCCAACCAACACATGCCACATAAGCAAAACTAGATTCGACAACAGATTAAAACTAGTTTTGTAGTACATCATCGCACTATATGTACAGAAAAAACGAGTAGATTTCGGTATTACTTCAAGCTGTATAAATTAGCAACCTATTTTAAAATATTAAATTTACACTATAATTTAAAAACTCAATTTTTTTTNACTTCAAGCTGTATAAATTAGCAACCTATTTTAAAATATTAAATTTACACTATAATTTAAAAACTCAATTTTTTTTCAATCATTACATAAATATAAATATATAAATAAAAATATGAACAAAACCATTACAGTTATAACAAAAANATTTTTTTTCAATCATTACATAAATATAAATATATAAATAAAAATATGAACAAAACCATTACAGTTATAACAAAAATCAAATTTCAAGAAGTTAAAAAGTACAAATTATTGTGTACATAGACAACCACAAAAAACATAAATAAATCTGTAGTTTAGCGATAACCGCCCACCCCTCACTGTGAAAAACCCACCAATTTTCTTTTCATATAACATGATAGGTTTTGTGTTTTTACGGCAACAAAAAATATTTTATGATGGGTTTATTTTAATATAGACACGTTCAGAAAACTAATATTAGGACTAGTAAAAGTACTCAATGCAAAAAAATTAACAAAATTTAGTGTGGTCATTTTAGAGGATGGATCTGTTATTGTTGGTGCTACAAAAAAATAACTACGCCCAGATTGTAAATGCAAAACCGTAACAAATCCCCCCCCCTCCCCAACACACATTTTTTTTACACACACACACACACACACAAACAAAGACAGCAACACGGCCTCTTTATGTTATCCAATAATAGCAGCCAAAACTTTGGTAACTAAGCATTTCTCCCATAAAAAAAATTTCTGGTGAACTTCTGTACTTTAATATACTCAAGGATAACTAGTCAAGTGGTCAAAAATACTAACATTTACTGATCATCCTAACACAAATTGTGACTGAATACTGACCAAATGCTAACCAATTTATTGCACAAATATTGCTGAAAAGTAAATTACATGAAATCAAATACAGAGAATGTACATTAATTGCAATACCACTGCACACATTTTCCAGCACATGTGGAAACACGAATGAAAGAAGTAAATAATGAATGAACACACATATTTAATATTGATAGATACACCTGTATTTGCAAAATAGTGAAGTTTTCAAAAAAATTATTTTGGTTGTTTTAAACTGCAAAATACAGTAAACACTTATCAAAAGTATAAAATAACTGAGTAATATGAAATGCGAAGCAGTGAAAACGTATACAATAATTTATACAGAATTGTTTTTTTGTTTGATTGATTACATAATTTACCACTCCACGGATTGAGATTTGAGAGTATCGAAGAAAACGTTATAAAACTTAAAATGGAATCTCCTAAGATTATTTGAGCACGTGTTCATTTAAACTGAACTTTACAGTTTTTTGTAGTTAAGCATAAGTTATTAAAGACGAATTTCATATTTTTTATTATGTTAACTTTGCATTTTAAATGTGTCAAAACATTTCGGTAACATCAATCTGGCACAAAAAAACAATATATACAAGGATGAATAAGTTATGGCACATCAGACATTTATGGACAAACCTTAATAAATACAATCAAGTTAGTACGTATTTAGTGAATTATTTAACCTACAAAATTATGTAGAACTTTTATTACAGTTTAAACAGTGAAGCGACATAGTAAAATTTAATCAGTTAGGATCTTCTGTGTTATTGCACATAAAACGCCATGAAGTGATTGAATTTCAACAATCGCATTCTATTAACNTCAGTTAGGATCTTCTGTGTTATTGCACATAAAACGCCATGAAGTGATTGAATTTCAACAATCGCATTCTATTAACCGTAATTTTTTTTAAATCTATTTTTCGAACTATATTTATTTTTAAACTTGAAAATTTTTTTCCAGTAGTTTTCTATGCGGTGTGGGAACCCCGCTGGTGTTGCTGATACATGCCATTGTATATTTATGCCAGTCAACTCGACCGTCTCATTTATGTGCACACAAAGGTTCTGTACAAATGCGCTGAGAAATAATTTTATGAAACCGGCACATGTAAGCCATAAAAATTTCGTAGTTACAAAAGTAAGATTTTACTTGAAGAAATTAATTGTACATTTACTTTATAGTTTCAAATATTGTTCATCATTTTAGAAAAACAGAAAGAAGAGAAAAAAAAATACATACATACCACTATTATTCCATACAAAAAAAATAACTATGGAAACATTTTCACTAAAAATATGAGTCTCAATGTACTGCATATTAACTTAAGATGGTGTTGAGTTCTCATGAAATATGTTCAAAACTGGAATGACGTGTACGGAAAAAATAACCCTTAAAAAAGCTGGAAAGCTTCCTTTACGTCCACTTCAGACACCACTTGGAAATGTCCTGGAGATGAACTCAAGTAAATGTGTGCTGGTGTTAGAAAGTCACTGACAAATTCAGTAAAATGTAGTTAAGCTTAAATAAAAAAATAAGGACCTGGCATTACGTTAATGATAATAAAAAATATTTAATTAGTAACTGAGCTGATACTTAACATNTCAGTTAGGATCTTCTGTGTTATTGCACATAAAACGCCATGAAGTGATTGAATTTCAACAATCGCATTCTATTAACAGTAATTTTTTTTAAATCTATTTTTCGAACTATATTTATTTTTAAACTTGAAAATTTTTTCCCAGTAGTTTTCTATGCGGTGTGGGAACCCCGCTGGTGTTGCTGATACATGCCATTGTATATTTATGCCAGTCAACTCGACCGTCTCATTTATGTGCACACAAAGGTTCTGTACAAATGCGCTGAGAAATAATTTTATGAAACCGGCACATATAAGCCATAAAAATTTCGTAGTTACAAAAGTAAGATTTTACTTGAAGAAATTAATTGTACATTTACTTTATAGTTTCAAATATTGTTCATCATTTTAGAAAAACAGAAAGAAGAGAAAAAAAATACATACATACCACTATTATTCCATACAAAAAAAATAACTATGGAAACATTTTCACTAAAAATATGAGTCTCAATGTACTGCATATTAACTTAAGATGGTGTTGAGTTCTCATGAAATATGTTCAAAACTGGAATGACGTGTACGGAAAAAATAACCCTTAAAAAAGCTGGAAAGCTTCCTTTGCGTCCACTTCAGACATCACTTGGAAATGTCCTGGAGATGAACTCAAGTAAATGTGTGCTGGTGTTAGAAAGTCACTGACAAATTCAGTAAAATGTAGTTAAGCTTAAACAAAAAAATAAGGACCTGGCATTACGTTAATGATAATAAAAAATATTTAATTAGTAACTGAGCTGATACTTAACATNTAAAAAAATAAGGACCTGGCATTACGTTAATGATAATAAAAAATATTTAATTAGTAACTGAGCTGATACTTAACATAAACATACATAAAACCATAAGCAAAAAGACAAAAAAAAAATGACAGAAGTTGTGTCATATTGCAACGTGGTTCCAAAGTGGGACGAAATCCCAAATACATCAAAAATTTACTGACATAACTGGTCGAAAAAAAAAAAGCCTAATTACTGACAAAGGTAAAAAAAATCCTTTTACTTATTTTACGAACCATTTTCCATCCCTGTATAATGGAAGTTTCGAGGAACATACGATGCATCTCTTGCATCCTACTTAATATTATAAATGCGAAAGTCTGTGTGTATGTGTATGTGTATGTGTATGTGTGTGGTGTGTGTGGGTGTGTGTGTGTGGGGGGGGGGTGTATGTTTGTTGCCACTCAGCTACATAACGGCTGAACGGATTTTGATGAAACTTGGTACGTAGGTACTTTATGTCCTGGAATAGGACATAGGGTGCTTTTTATACGGGTCCGGTGGAATAACAACGAAACGTAATTCTGCAACGGCTGGGAACGTGACCGAACTCAGTTCCATAACGGCTGAACGGATTTTGATGAAATTTGTTATGTAGGTACTTTAGGTCCTGCAATAGGACATAGGATACTTTTTATCCCGGTAAATTGTACGGTTCCTGTGGAATAACAACAAAACGTAATCCTACTAATATTATAAATGCGAAAGTCTGTGTGTGTGTGTTTGTGTGTTTGTTGCCAATCAGCTCCATAACGGCTGAACGGATTTTGATGAAATTTGGTATGTCGGTACTTTAGACTCTGTAATAGGACATAGGATACTTTTTACCCCGGAAAATTGTACGGGTCCTGTAGAATAACAACAAAACGTAACTCTGCAACGGCTGGGAACGTGACCGAAATATTTTTTTCCTCTTGTGTCAGAGTTTATCAGGCCGCCCAAGGATCTCTGAAATGGCATAACGACTGCTATCAATCGATAACAACCGGGACCGAATATTGAACGTGCCCTCCGAAGCCCGGAAGCGCTCAGATGTTATGCCACTAAACGGTCACCCATCCAAATGTGTGCCGCTGGGAACGTTGCTTAACTTTGGTGGTCGATTAAGATCTCTCAGTCAAGCGCAAAAAGTAGTACTTACGAACACTTATTTCTAAAGCTACAAATTGATGAAACTCACGTTTTGATTTTCATAAATCGACGCTGGAAAGCGGAAATGTGGTAAATACGCGATAGTTGCACAGATACACCCCAAAAAAANTGATTTTCATAAATCGACGCTGGAAAGCGGAAATGTGGTAAATACGCGATAGTTGCACAGATACACCCCAAAAAAATTTCCCTACTTATTGGCCGTCGGGTGAAAAATATTTCCTTCCTTTTGGGTTGCCGTAATCAGTTAAAAACCTAGGCCCACATAGTATAATTTTATCATTCTGTTTTCACATAAATGAATTGTCTTTACCCAATTTATTTATAAGTGTATCACTGTAAAACTCAGTGGTACCCGGGCGAAGCCGGGCCGGTTCGCTAGTGGAATATAAAGTTTTCAGAACAAATGTTTACAAAATCTATTTTACTGCAATGAGATAAAAAAAACCTTTCCGTATACCCAGTTTTTTTTTTTTTTTNCAAAATCTATTTTACTGCAATGAGATAAAAAAAACCTTTCCGTATACCCAGTTTTTTTTTTTTTTTACAAATGCGGCATGTGTACTAAGGATTTTAACTGCATTTAGACCCAGCTTGAGCAAACAAAAGTTTTGTATCGTATCACCTAATAAAAATGTGTGCAATACACTAATCCGGATCTGAGTCCTAGCTTCCTCAATTACCGCAGGTCTAAATTACTATCACTTNTGATTTTCATAAATCGACGCTGGAAAGCGGAAATGTGGTAAATACGCGATAGTTGCACAGATACACCCCAAAAAAAATTCCCTACTTATTGGCCGTCGGGTGAAAAATATTTCCTTCCTTTTGGGTTGCCGTAATCAGTTAAAAACCTAGGCCCACATAGTATAATTTTATCATTCTGTTTTCACATAAATGAATTGTCTTTACCCAATTTATGTATAAGTGTATCACTGTAAAACTCAGTGGTACCCGGGCGAAGCCGGGCCGGTTCGCTAGTGGAATATAAAGTTTTCAGAACAAATGTTTACAAAATCTATTTTACTGCAATGAGATAAAAAAAACCTTTCCGTATACCCAGTTTTTTTTTTTTTTTTTTTTTTTACAAATGCGGCATGTGTACTAAGGATTTTAACTGCATTTAGACCCAGCTTGAGCAAACAAAAGTTTTGTATCGTATCACCTAATATAAATGTGTGCAATACACTAATCCGGATCTGAGTCCTAGCTTCCTCAATTACCGCAGGTCTAAATTACTATCACTTNAAAATGTGTGCAATACACTAATCCGGATCTGAGTCCTAGCTTCCTCAATTACCGCAGGTCTAAATTACTATCACTTTATATCTCTGAACTAACATGGAAGTGAAAATAATTCAAATTATATTCATTGCTTAACCCAAGTCAGCATAGACAAGTTGGAATCGAAACAAATTGATTAATCAGCAGTGTGGATTCATCACTAATTTCGATGCAATATTAACTTTAAGATTAATTTATTGGCCGCGAGGTACTTTTCGGGAGGGTATAATTCGGAACAACTCTTCAATTGCGTATCTGCGTGCGAATCCAAGCCCGTCGACGACTTGTGCCAGTGGTCATCTAGCACGCAGCAAAATGTCACTTGCCGATGACGTTTCCCACGCTGTGCCGTGTGGTCGGGTGTCCTTGCCGCATCAAGTCGAGCCTCATACGTGTCACGTGGTCCAGTAAGACTTATTCCAAGCCAACAGACGCCGGACCGGCGCACAAAGCGGAGCAACTAGCATATCCGGCAATGAGTTTCCGAGCCCTCACCCCAGTGTCCATACACGCACTACATAGACTTCAGTCAACATGGATAAAATGAGGCTGGTGCAGACAGCAACTTTACCCACGGTACAAATACAGTGGCGTAACAGCAGGGTATATACATTGACCTCTTCCCCCTTAAATATTGAAAGGGTGCCAGAGCACCTTAAAACTGAGAGTAAACTGAGACCTAAACTCTTTTTGTTCACATATATGTGTTTCGACAATGTATATAGCCTATTCTTTTTTTTTTTAAGTTGTGAATGTGGTACTTCTGCTTCTGGTTAACCTGTGGGTCATGACACGTCTTATACACCCCCAACTTGTGTCATTGGAACGCTTTTTACATGTAATATTTTAGACGTATTTAAATGCCGATATTTTTACAGTCTTCACAACGTAGTGGCTGTATGAAAGTAGCTAATAAAACTAAAATTTTCTGCAAATTTTGAGTTTCAATATTTAATAAAGGATTATTAGTAACGGCTTGACTTTTTTTCTGTGTACTTCCTCGTGGTTACTTCGTGTGGCAGAAAAATCATCTGATTACTCTTTATCCTTCACTGTAAAAAAATCTCGACTGTCCAAAGGTTTTGAAAAATGGAGTTTTCAGAACAAAAAAACTTTATGTGAGACAAAATTTAAAATCTAAACAAATATGAATTATAAAGCTCATTATACACTCTTTTCAGGAAAAATAGTTCGCTTTGTTACTTGTTGAGTGGCAAAAAAGTTTCAGAACTTAGAATTAATGAAATCCGAAACAACTTTCAGTATTTATTGCTCATTAAAAATAAGAGATGTTACTCTAAGTTCGAATCAGTAGAAAGCCACTGACTCGCATTGAAATTCAACTACTTGAATCAGTGAAAATGGCTCTACTTAGAATCGGTGGAAAACCACTGGTTGTTTTAGTGAAACAATTTCACTTTTTTAATAAGTGACAGACAACTGAGTGTGGCAGATTAAATATTGTTTTCATTGTATTTGACCAAATTATTACGAGAAATTTCCGATAGTCACTGGGTATATTGTGCAATTTAACGTAATTAAAAAAAATTAAAATTGTTTGCAGTGTCTAGGACTATAAACCACAGCAGCCAGCTTCGAAACTTTTACCTTACCAATCCAGCTACCAATACAATATTGACTACAAAGGGAAAAATAAAAGTATTCTAATATTTTTGGAAAATACGTAACTTTAAATTGTATATCCTTTCTTTTCGATTTTAGTTTAATTAGTAACATTAGAATTGATAATACAAATAGTAAGTATGAATGCACTCACTTCACCACATTAAATGTAGTTTAAACCTTCAAACCGCGCTATGACAATTACGTAGAAACGAAATGAAAGGCGTAAAAACTAAATGAAAGACTGAATGTTCATGTTACCTCGTAAAATGGCATTATTAAGGACGAAACTAACAGTAAAAATATGTTTTGTGGGTTTTATTAGCTTATGCGTTGTTATTCAGTTTTGATATACCTTGTTTAATTGATCCATCAGTCAAAAACAAATCACTGAAAAACATAGAATGAAATGGTTGATGAATCAGTGGAAAATGTCACTGAATCAATAAGTAAAGGAAAACGCATTTTTAACTAATTCATAACTTAAATTGACTTCAGTGACTGTTGAATAAGTCAGGTGCTGTTAACTGATTTAAACAGTGAAATTATTGCTTTAAATAGCGAAATTCTACTAATTCAGACTTAGAGTGTAAATATATGCTGCGTACCTGTTTAAATAAAGCTGCATAACTTGTGTGAATGTATGTTGATTTGCTTTAAAGGTGCTTACATAGATGGGTTTGAATAACTTTCCTGGCACAAGACACACTCAGCAGTGACTGTATCTGAACTTATCAGTCATGCTTACCTTGCATCCTGATGCATGATTTGTCAAGTCAGCAGGTCTGAGTTTGTTCACGGCATTACCTAGCAATTTTGCAAGTAGAATGTTTCCTTAGTAGCGCTAAGTGAGCGAAAGTCAAGATTTTTCTAATTTTTTTGTCATTTTATAGAAAATTACTACTGCAAAATAGAATGTCCTGCAAGTCTGGTAATGATATTGATTGGTTCTCCTTCTCAAGTGAGATTTGAATTTATATACTTAATAGTTATAATAATGGAGTGTTCTACTGGAATTTTCAAAAAAGAGATATGACATGTCAAAAATCCAGCCCATAGTCGATCATCATATCTGTTACTGACGAGAAGAAAATACTTCTAGTCTTAAAATAACATTGTTAAATAATTGTAGAAATTTGCACATAAACATAAAAATTTTTTTTAGACAAATACATTTTTTGCAAGAGAAACTGTTAACCGATTCCTTCGTGACTTGCAACTACTACAAACTGCTCTGAGATTAATTTTATTCCTGGTAAAGTTTTGTCCTCTAAGTGCTTACAAAAAGTACAAATGTCTTATACAAATGTGTCAGATGAGTAATCTGAACAACCATTTGATTTGTTTGAACCAGAATGTGTGTTAATAAATTATGTTAATGAAGTGTATTCAGCTCTTTGTGTATATCCAGTTGAAGTACAAACACTCTCAACTGATGGCAGATCACAAGTTCTAAAAAAATATGGTGTCTAAGATTGCTGGTAAGTGCCCTGTGCCAGGCAAAGGTTTCAAACGCATCTGTGTAAGCACCAATTACACAAATTACGAATATTTGCTTTAAACAGGTACCCATCATATACTTAATATTATCTAGTTTTAATGAGCATTAAACACTGAAAGCTGTTTTTTGATTTCATGAAATTATACAGCTCGGAAGCTTTTTAATCATTCAAAGTAACAAAGCGAACAATTTTTTTTTTTTTTTTTTTTTTTTTCGTGAAAGAGTATTAAAAGCTTTATGAATTACACTTGTTAAAATTTTATAATTTGGTCTTACATACAGTTTTTTGTTCTGAAGCCCCCATTTGTCAAAACTTTTGGAATGTAGGGATTTGTTTTACAGTGTAGGGTTGAGAGTAGCAAGATGATTTTTCTACTACACAAAGTACGCATGTAGAAGTACCACAAGAAAAAATTCAAGTTGTTACCAATAGTCTCTCATTTAATTTTGAATCTCAATATTTTCAGAAAATCAAAGTTTTATTAATTAGTCAGTTTCATGCATCCACAAAGTTGTGAAGAGTACAAAAATATCGTAATTTAATAACACGAAAAAAAAATTACATGCAATGTGCTTTGCAACGGCACGAGTTGAAGGTGTATAGCCTATAGCTATTTTAGCAAAAACGTAACAGCTAATCCAAAAATACTCCAAAATGATCATTTTACACCATTCTTCCAACAGACAATTGCTACATCTCAGAAATCAATACTATTAAAACTCTAAAAATGTGTGATATTGCTTAGGAATGATAATAGAAAGTACCGCAAAGTTCCAGGAAAATAACAAATCATGAGGCAAAAAATATTAAAATTTGTTGATTTCGTGTGGCAGACTCCTGTGTGTCCTCTGCGATTTCAGAACAGAACAGAAACAAGAACTATAGAGATTCTACACGAGTCAGACAAGGATGAACCACTTGGAAATTTTTCACAAATCCTAGATCATGGTGACTGCCTTAACATTGGCAAGATGTGCTGTAAATTTGCAGATAATGACTACCGTCTTAAAGTGTTTGCGAAATTTCTTTTGTTTAACTTTAAAGTAATTTATTGCAATAATAGATTGTATACACCTTGGCTTCTATATTAAATATTTAATGTATTTATATTTCGTACCACCATGCTGATGTGTCGATAACGCCAAAATGAAATACGTAATGGGAATAAAAAAATATATGTAAGAAGGCACCAAAAGGCTTGCCCTCTCCTATGCTATAACAAGTTGTTTCGCCACTGGAGAAACCTGTCGGAGGGATGAAACGCGCGCCCTGAGCAAACTCCCGCAACACGGCAATGTTCTACACGCTACTCGCACGAGTACTTCCGACCAGCCACTGCGCCAACCGAGGGTCCTCCTCCGCAGTAACTGCACATGTTTCTGTCGCTAGTGTCTTGGCTGTTGGGTCACGAACCCGCCTACTGTTTTGCTACATGCCACACATCGGTCAACTGTTCGCGCGATACCCGAAGCCTTGAAACACACTATTGTTTCAGCCATGAGGCACGTAATAATAGTATGTTTTTATGCGTTCGTGAACGGTGTCAGACGGTGGAAAGCTTCTATAAACCTATAAATACTAAGTCAAACGTACACATGCATAGCGCTTGAATATGTTCGCCATGTTTGACATGATGCTGCAAAGGCATTAAAT
>NQII01000385.1:459421-568821 GCA_002778355.1 Clitarchus hookeri | reverse complement strand
TTCTCAGCCGGTGTGGGAGGTAGCCGCATTTTAAGTTTCTTCGGGTCAGTTTTTTAAGAACATCATTAAGTAAACGACTGTGCACTGTTATCTGCAATAGTACATTTAATGGTAAAGGTTCGTACTATGCATACTGGACATTCGTAGATGAACTGTGTCATTCAAAAGATAAATAAAATATATATCAAACTAATATGGAACTTTTTTCTTAAGTAACTAGTGTTCAATTAACTGAGTCTCGTGTTTCTACCCTGAGCAAGCCGTGGCAACATAAACAGTCGGCAGTAACAAGTGCCGAACGTTAACAACATGGCGTCCACCAGTGGGCTGCAATATTATTCTTAAAATACCAATTAACTAGCCCGCGGGAACGTTACAAAGTGCAGAAAGGTTGAAAAGATTTATGAAAACTAGTTACGCGGATATCCTCTTTGATGAAACCATGACCCCGACCACAAAGAAAGAAAAATTCCTGGCCAGCCGAAATAACAAAAAACGACTGATTGCCATGATAATGAAGAAGCTTGCCTCACACAACATGACTGCGAAACAAGCACCAGAAGATGCGGACACGCTGATAGTCACAGAAGCGCTGTCACTGGCTAAATCCAATGAGAGTGTGGTCGTGGTGGGAGAATATGTAGACCTGTTGGTGATTCTCATTGCNAAGATGCGGACACGCTGATAGTCACAGAAGCGCTGCCACTGGCTAAATCCAATGAGAGTGTGGTCGTGGTGGGAGAATATGTAGACCTGTTGGTGATTCTCATTGCTTTGTGCAAGGAAAACAGCGTTTTCTTCTTAAAGCCAGGAAAAGACAAAACTCCATCAACAACATACTCTCCACTCCTCGCTGTAAAGAATAAGACTGATGCAGAGAACATTCTGTTCTTACATGCTAGGAGTGGCTGTGACACGACGTCAGCACCATTCAACCAGGGGAAATTGAAGTTTGTAAAAGCACTCACTAAAAATCGTGACCTTGCTGACGTCGTCAGTGTTTTCAAAGACAGCAACGCCACTCCCCAGACCATCGCAGCAGCCGGAGAACGATTTTGGTCGAAGTATACGGCTACAGTGAGAGGACTCCACCCTCTCTAAACCACCTGCGCTTCCTTAATTACAAGAAGACAGCGTTCAAGGCTTCGTCGAAAATAGCTGCGCTACCACCTACAGCAGCTGCAGCAGCACAGCACAGTTACAGGGTGTACCTTCAAGTGCAGCAATGGATGGGGGTCGAGAAACGAGCTGAGGATTGGGGTTGGAAGAGGACCAGCAACGGGCTCGAACCAATCACGACTCTTCTAGCACCCGCTCCCCCCGAATATGGAGTTTTTGCAATTTTTGGGAATTTTGCCCATTTTTTGGCGTGCTCTAGCGGCGGAACGGTTGGTCGTAGAAAAAATGTTATGGACAAGTGTCGGTAATTTTGTCTACTTTAATTTTGTATGGAGTGGTGTTTTTTAAAAGACGCATAGTTCCCAAGAATATGCAGAAAGCAAAACAAAGTGCCAAACTTTCGAGGTTTTTTGCAAAAAAAAAAAAAACAATGTTCCGGGCAAAAACTCTGTCAGCAAACCTCAGATTCGTGTTCAGCGACTCAAAAAACATAAGGAATGACAATGATTACGATTATACCTAAACTTTCCCCTATTTTTCCTAATTTGCCTAGCCTATTACTTCCAACTTTATAATATTTTGCATAAGANCCCCCCGAACTGCTCAAGTTGGTAATGTGCAAGTGCACCAAGACCTGTGCACGGAACTGCAGCTGCCTGAAGGGGGAGGAGGGGGCTCAAGTGCAATGATCTGTGCAACCACTGCGTGCACAGATCAAGCAACAATGCAGCGGTGCCCCCAAGCGACGATGAGGACGAGGTCGAAGATTGGGACCTTCAAGTCGAACTCGGGATTCAATTGCGAACTGAGGAGGAAGCGTTATAGTCACTGGAGGAGGAGGAGAAGGAAGAAGAAATAGCTACGAGCTCCAAAGGTATGTAACACCACCTATAATTCCAAACCTTGTTTTCACATTAGTAGTACCTATAAACTTCTTTTACGTATAAAAGAACCATCATATTCCTATATTTGTAACAATATCTCAAGTACGCCACTAATTCCATCCTGTTCTTTACAGATGTGTCTCTCCAACGAGCCTCAGTCGACTAGTGAAACCCCACAAGTTACACCACACCACACCATAAATATTTCTGAAGTACATAGGTACCTACCTACAGCATATTCCTTACCAATATTACCAACTAATAACCACTAATACACACTTTTCCTGTCTGTTCAAGATGAATGAATACCCCACCCACCGGAAAATACCCAATAAATGGACTGGACCTGTACATACAAATACCTGTTTCAGTTTCACCATTCTTCAAAATTGTCTTTTACCTGCAATTACGCAATTTATTATAAGTATTAAGCAATTTTAATGTAAATATAACAATAGCTAAGTATAACTTTTTTTTTACTAATTTGTCTCCTTTCTTTCAACTTGATTTTGGACAATTCTTTGAAAACAATTGGGCCCAACATTTATTTTAAGTGTATTTCATCAAGTTCAAGACCATAAATGGTCAAAACTATCATAACATGTGTCGTTTCCACGGACATCGGGCGTAGAAAGTCGAAATATGGAGTTTTTGCAATTTTTGGGAATTTTGCCCATTTTTTGGCGTGCTCTAGCGGCGGAACGGTTGGTAGTAGAAAAAATGTTATGGACAAGTGTCGGTAATTTTGTCTACTTTAATTTTGTATGGAGTGGTGTTTTTTAAAAGACGCATAGTTCCCAAGAATAGGCAGAAAACAAAACAAAGTGCCAAACTTTCGAGGTTTTTTGCAAAAAAAAAAAAACAATGTTCCGGGCAAAAACTCTGTCAGCAAACCTCAGATTCGTGTTCAGCGACCCAAAAAACATAAGGAATGACAATGATTACGACTATACCTAAACTTTCCCCTATTTTTCCTAATTTGCCTAGCCTATTACTTCCAACTTTATAATATTTTGCATAAGANTTATACCTAAACTTTCCCCTATTTTTCCTAATTTGCCTAGCCTATTACTTCCAACTTTATAATATTTTGCATAAGAACTATTTCTTACTGGGCATTGCCAACACACCTAATTTCTCTCTGTTCTTAGATACTCAATGACTTCGCACATACCTCATCACATTCACATTGACCCTACTAACGAATTTTCAAAGGAAGCATACGTGTAGTTAATTACGTTTCTTGAATAATGCTGAAGCTGGAAAATGGAAAAATAAAGTGATGTAGGCGGAAAAAGGAAGAAATAAAATACTCTCGAAGACGCAGAGTGGAAGAGGGGTGGAAAGTAAAGAAAATAAGCAAGTAAACAAACCAAAGTCTCGATAAACAGCGGTTAACTGAATCACCATCAAACGATCAGCTAAACGTTCTCCAAGGTCGTGATCTATACGGCCTAATTTAGCGAGGTCGAACCTGTGATGTTCTAAAACCCATCAACGGCTTGGATTGCAATTTAAGCACCGAGTCGTTGCAAAAATTGCTCGGGGTTCAATACAATATTAAGAACTCGTCGCAATTTGATTCCTATGCATAACTGCTTGAAGGAATAATCAGCATTTGGCACTGTGAGAGCACGCGCGCTTGTATAAGCAAATAGTAGAAGTACGCGCGGAGTGCAAGCTTGATTATGGACGCTACGCAAGCTAAATACGCAGTCACCGCACTCGCACGCGCTTGTTGAACGTGGCTTTCGTGCAGTCGGTCCGTTGAATGAAAGACCGCACGCATGGCGCAGACCAGCCCGCGATCACGTGAGGTCAGCGCGAGGGACCGTTACAGATGAACCGCTCCGCGCAGGAATGCGCTAACTTTCATCGCCTCGCGATAGTTACCAGCCTGCGTTCCCCTCTGTCAACCACTACAGCTGGCCAGTTCATACCAAGTCGGCAGACACATCAATACCATTCACAAGAATTGCCTAGTAACCCAAGTCGCAGGTCATACCTTTAGACGTGACAGAAATTGTTTCATCGCAGCCAACANCACAAGAATTGCCTAGTAACCCAAGTCGCAGGTCATACCTTTAGACGTGACAGAAATTGTTTCATCGCAGCCAACACATTTATCATACATTTTTGACAACATAAACAAATTTTGGAAATTTTAGCAGTCATTTCTGTTGAAACTGCATTAGGCGCATGGAAATTCCTTATGAATCTTGCGCCACCTATAACATACAAATACAAAGGCCACACNCACAAGAATTGCCTAGTAACCCAAGTCGCAGGTCATACCTTTAGACGTGACAGAAATTGTTTCATCGCAGCCAACATATTTATCATACATTTTTGACAACATAAACAAATTTTGGAAATTTTAGCAGTCATTTCTGCTGAAACTGCATTAGGCGCATGGAAATTCCTTATGAATCTTGCGCCACCTATAACATACAAATACAAAGGCCACACNTTGAAACTGCATTAGGCGCATGGAAATTCCTTATGAATCTTGCGCCACCTATAACATACAAATACAAAGGCCACACAGAAAGGTGCCCCTCACCCTAAGGTTTTTGCTAATGAAGTTTTTAAAAAGTGTTACGTAGAGCCGTTTTCTCCATTTGTTTGTCAAAAATACACGCAGTGTAAACATTTTAATGATTTAGGTTTTGACCAATGCGATGAGATCCTATCGACGAGAGTTCAGTGTAGAAATTGTGGCTGTCTTTTAATTTTTAAAAACGAATGCATTAAATTCGCATTAAAAAAATTCTATAAAATACGGCGGTAATTAAATTTTTAACAATTCAGACACGTACTTGATACTGATAATAATTTAACTGGAATAATAATTTATAATTTTATGCTAGTGCTGAGATTATGTTTACCAAATACAATTAAATGTCAAGCAGAGAAATGTTCCTGCATTTCCTCTACTGAATACCTCACACTCCGCCAGTGATTGGTGGTTGTAATGTTTGCCGCGGACAAGTTTCCACTTAAAACACCCCAACTTAGTGATACTGATGCTACTGTAATGGCTATTGTATACANCAGATAAGAAACTTAGTGATACTGATGCTACTGTAATGGCTATTGTATACAACGCCGCATAGCTCAATAGGTGGTAGCAATTCTCGGCGCAGGCCACGACTGTAATAAATACACTAGACCATCAAAACAACGATGCGTTGCTTCGCCATTATCGTTTATTTGATACGTGTTATATTTCTAATGCACGCAAACTATGAGGCCAAGTTTTCTGCAGTACGAACATGCAAGACGTATGCAAGACGAACTATAGTGTTCCTACACAGTAAACAGTTTTTGTACGTTTTACATAAAATGCTTCTGAAATTAGTTCTCGTATCACTACATGTAAAATATTGCATCTATGTGAGAAACTGTTTTACGAAACATACCAAATCGTTTATGTTCAGAAAAAAAAATTTGAATTCTATAGTACTTGCTTGTTAAGATTCAACTTTAATTTTACACATTCCACAGTAAAGTGTTGCAACGTTTGCTAATACTTTAAGTGTTACAAAAATAATTTTGGCGACTATTTTCTAATGACTGTTCGTAATAACAAACGAAGAAAAATAATATAGGGTTGAGGTTTTGAGTTGGGCAGTGAAGAAGGAAAACTTTGGACCTCTGAAAGTTAAACACTCTTACTTCGTGTCCCCTGTTTTAAATTACTAATGAAAATTTACTCACTTTCTGAAACTTTACTCTTCGCAGAAATTCTCACTTCAACGAGGGTCATAACCCAAAGCATTTTACCTGGATATTCAGAAAATAAATATGACACCTTTACGTAAGCTGTTCTTTCTGCAGACCTTAATCTTAGTCGCGCATACGTACACAGCGGCGAATGATATAGCTCCTAGTTGGCAGACAGAATACGTAGCATTCCTACACCGGCTACTTTGAGGACCAGGAGATGCACGTTATAACCACAGAATAAGAAAATACATAAAAGTGAAATGACGTGTCTGTTCTTTTGGTGTCGGCGTAACCAATCACTGCGCGAGGCTCTGTGGTGGAACTTGTGTCTGATTGGTTATTGTGTGCTGCGGAATATTTTCCTATCGGCTGGCCAGTAAGTTGGAGAACGGCGTTCTGACATGTGCCACCATTTTTGTGGCCAGTGCCACCATTTTTCTGGTGCGTGAGACTGGAGTTCGCAGTATAAGCGGCTCTTTCACTTCTGTATTCTTAACTATTCTGTGTCACATTGCAGCGGTCCGGTGGGCGCCAACGTTGCGATGCTATTTAGATCCAACAGACTAGTGCACAGCGAAATAAAGAGATCCGATAGCAGCTTTCACTGCATTACAGCNGGTGGGCGCCAACGTTGCGATGCTATTTAGATCCAACAGACTAGTGCACAGCGAAATAAAGAGATCCGATAGCAGCTTTCACTGCATTACAGCTTTCAAAGATGGTTAACGTGTGCCTGCCTCGGGCATTGCCATAATGAAAAAAATTTCACCCCCAACCCCTTATCCAAAATAAATCAGCTAAATATAAAGCAACAAAGGACCATCACTGATTCATATATGCTTAATACAATACTACGAACATTGTTTTTGCTACAAACATGATCAGTCACACTTTTCGCCGATGACTTCTAAATAACTGTACAAAAAAAATTATAGTACTGTTCTAAGGCGGATAAAAATACCCTGAGAAAATTCAGCTGAGAAATGACACCAGAACAGTTCTGTAATTAGTTTTTAGGTTAGCAGAAACGAAAATTTTACAGTTATCGTTGTTTCAGGAATAATTCATATGTTGCTGAAGTCATTTCTATGAAACAGCACTCTTTCCTGCAGAATAAATAGAGTGCTCCGCTGTATAGGAACTACGATTAAAGTTAGAGACAAATCACAGAACCACAGCACACACTTCTTTTCGTATTACTTATAGGCTATTCATTGTAAATTGAGNATAACCACAGAATAAGAAAATACATAAAAGTGAAATGACGTGTCTGTTCTTTTGGTGTCGGCGTAACCAATCACTGACTGACTGCGCGAGGCTCTGTGGTGGAACTTGTGTCTGATTGGTTATTGTGTGCTGCGGAATATTTTCCTATCGGCTGGCCAGTAAGTTGGAGAACGGCGTTCTGACATGTTTGTGGCCAGTGCCACCATTTTTCTGGTGCGTGAGACTGGAGTTCGCAGTATAAGCGGCTCTTTCACTTCTGTATTCTTAACTATTCTGTGTCACATTGCAGCGGTCCGATGGGCGCCAACGTTGCGATGCTATTTAGATCCAACAGACTAGTGCACAGCGAAATAAAGAGATCCGATAGCAGCTTTCACTGCATTACAGCTTTGCAGCTTTCAAAGATGGTTAACGTGTGCCTGCCTCGGGCATTGCCATAATGAAAAAAATTTCACCCCAACCCCTTATCCAAAATAAATCAGCTAAATATAAAGCAACAAAGGACCATCACTGATTCATATATGCTTAATACAATACTACGAACATTGTTTTTGCTACAAACATGATCAGTCACACTTTTCGCCGATGACTTCTAAAGAACTGTACAAAAAAAATTATAGTACTGTTGTAAGGCGGATAAAAATACCCTGAGAAAATTCAGCTGAGAAATGACACCAGAACAGTTCTGTAATTAGTTTTCAGGTTAGCAGAAACGAAAATTTTACAGTTATCGTTGTTTCAGGAATAATTCATATGTTGCTGAAGTCATTTCTATGAAACAGCACTCTTTCCTGCAGAATAAATAGAGTGCTCCGCTGTATAGGAACTACGATTAGAGTTAGAGACAAATCACAGAACCACAGCACACACTTCTTTTCGTATTACTTATAGGCTATTCATTGTAAATTGAGNAAGTTAGAGACAAATCACAGAACCACAGCACACACTTCTTTTCGTATTACTTATAGGCTATTCATTGTAAATTGAGCACTTTTGAAAGCCCTCTCATTTGGAATAATAGCCAATAAATATATTTTATTTCAGCCTTAGACGTTAACTTCCGAGTGCGAAGGAATATACACACTGTGTTTATTACTTACATTGCAATATTTATTTTAAAAAGTTGTTAAAGGAAAAAAATGGCTGAAAAAATAAGTAACTAGGGCCTTAAAAGTCCTCACTTTACCGTGTTACCTAAGCTGTAACAATGTTAGAGATGGTACCAACAGCCCACCTGACTGCTGTCCCATATTAATAAGACTCTGGTTCCTACAACTATATACATTTTTCTGGGTTGCTACCATGCAGCTTGACATTGCGCGTCACTTCCTTGAACGGGACGAAGATAACATGAATAACACACTTTTAATAAGTGGGTGACGGTCGTGAAGACGGAACTGACCATATCCTTAGAAGACGCTGACCTCGGTGATGCAAGAAATAAGGAGCAATAATGAGTGCTTACGAATACAGAGTTGAAATAGCTGTTTGCACCGCGAACCCTAGCCACACACACGCCAGCACAGTGCCGTCACTAGCAGCAAAATGTTGGAACACCGTTCGCCAATCAGCACCTGGTAACCAATTCGCCAGTCGACAGCCTAGCCAATAGGCAACATTTCGCAGATCGCAGTATCCAAACAGATGCAAGGCCCGTTCCCAGAGCCTCGCGCAGCCAATCAGATAATGAGTCCACCAGNCAGATCGCAGTATCCAAACAGATGCAAGGCCCGTTCCCAGAGCCTCGCGCAGCCAATCAGATAATGAGTCCACCAGCATCAAAGGAGCCGCCACGCAATTTCGTTTCTGTGTACTTATCTACTCTGTGATTACATGAGGATCATATGCACAANTATCAAAGGAGCCGCCACGCAATTTCGTTTCTGTGTACTTATCTACTCTGTGATTACATGAGGATCATATGCACAATCGCCTATACGGATTAGTTGCCATTGCAGTATGCACTAGGTATGGCGAAGAGACAGGAATGGATTACAGAATTTTATTCTTGATAAGTTTATTAACAAACTTACCTGCCTGTTCTTTAAATCATTCGTTTGATTGTTTTTATTCCTAAAATATTAATACGAACATATATGGCTAAGTTTATGTTATTCCAAAAATCATATTCGCAACGTGACCTCGATATGCAAGGCGATTCCATCACAAAGACATTGCGTTCAGCCTTACCGTTATGAGTACCACACAGATGTGGACACCACGTGAATCCAAAGTCACGTGGTACTTTAATCGCGGGTAAGGGTGCGGGTTCTAAAAGAAGAGAGCGCATTTGAAACACGCGTGAATGTCGTTCTTATAAGTCCTGCTATCTCAAATATATCCTGTAGATGGCATGTACTTTAAGGAGCATTTTTACATTAACGAAATTAACTATCTCAGCTTAATGCACATAACCTGTTATTAGGGAGAAGCCAAGTAACGTAAACTGAAATAATTGAAAACACCATTCACCAAACACCGCCACAGACTCGAGCTCAGAGTCTCCGCGCCGAAACCCGGCGTTTGCGCCACAGAGGCTGACATCGAGTCTTCCTTCTTCGAAGGCTGTTTTATCGATTACCCTGACATACTGATTTACTGCTGGCGACGTCCTTCAAAAACGCGCGTTTTCTCCCCACACATCACTTCGGCTCAAGAACGCACCGGCCTTACTTAAAAAAAAAACGCAGGATCAGTAATTTGTATACTCGCCGGGGACTTCTTAGCCCGGGCCGTCGTCAGGAGCGAGGCTGGCGACCTGCCACCCCCCAGCCAGCCTTGACATTTCACAGGTTCGCTCCGTGTTTCTCGGGGGAAAGTAGCAACACGAGGTTCGTATTCGAAACGCGGCTTGGGCCCGGCGCCGTGTCAACAGCTCGTCAGGCTGCCGCTACGTGCGCCAACTTCGTGACGGGACAGCGTTACACTGGCACCCACTACTCGGTACGAGATGAGCCGTAACAAATAGAGCTGTCCAACCTATAACCATATTGATATCGCTCCGGTAAAATACTGGACAAGAACAGCAAAACGTCACAGATACTCTATTAGTGCTGTATGACAATTTGGTACTTTTCCATCGTCACAGACAATACACATTATACTTCTGAACATTACAAAATCGGCAATAATACAAAATCAAATTATAGTCCGCATCAGAATATCGCTATACAAGATAAACTGTCGGAATTTTCTGTGTATAGCATGTCAAAATATAACACAGCTCAAGCAAATAGTGAATCAAAATAATCTGCTAACATGCAGCCATTTGTTTCAAGAGTAGCCACTTGGTTCACTACACCCCTACCGACACAAAGCGAAATAGTAATTCAAACGTAACAAAATAATCAACAATAATATAATACAAATAACCTAAATTAATTTTAAATACAGGAACAAGATGAGAAATCACCCTAAATAATGAGGAGGGATTTGGGAAGTCACTAGCATTTGCTTAGAGCACAAAAAAAAAAAGGTGGGAATATAAGAATTTAAAAAAAATGCCGGAAGGCTGCGAAATTGACAATGAGAATGTGTTTTTTTATAGGCCTTTACCTGGTGACATTACAAAATCAGAACTACAGTTTGAGTATTAAACGATTAATTAAAGGAATTTTACAATTAAAACAAGGGAAGCTGAGCATTCAAAAAACTTTTATTAAATTAGAACATTTCCTTACATTCAAAATGGCATGACACTACGATCATGGCTTCAGATTTGCTTAAGTCATCAGTCTTAAGGAAAAAAATCTGATGTGATGTGTGACTAAGACATTTTAATTCTTTTCTCCCCAAAGTAAAGAGTAATAATTTAAAAAAAATGGCAATAATGAGTACTAAACGCACAATCAACCTGTAATCATTCCAAACACCTGTCCCGATGACTTTTCTCTACATATAGGCGGTCTCCAAGACCTAGTTCACAAATATGCCTTCGGATCACGAATTTTTCGTGTTCGATCCCGAGCAAGCCATGGATGTGAAGCCATTTTTACATAAAAGTTCGGGTTGGTTTAATTGGCAAGCCGGTAATAAAGTCAGATACCTTTACATAGAAAGAAGAACTTCATTGAGGCCTATTTACGAACTTTATAAATACGTAGACTGAAAAAATTAGCAACTTCACACATGTTCTGAAATATACAATCAATAAGTTTTACGTAGGTATTGTATTAACACTATGCGGTTGGTGCACATTTACTGTCAATTACGACAGTATGGTAGGGAGTAAGTAGTCCATATATACAAGCAGGAACACTGTTAATTGGTCTTAGTATGTATTTTCACTTGCCACCGTCCTATTGGTCCAAAGTAAACCAGACACGCTTACTTATTACACTGTAAATGTTCGTTATTGGATGGATTCCGGCCAATGAAGATACAAGTTGACTGTTTCACTTAAATCTCTCTTACATATGCTATGGAATTTACAAACAATTATGTTTATTGGGTCGCGTTACAAGCAGTGGAAATATGCACGTTTCTCCCGCCCTAAGGCCACCAATTATGTTCAAGTTGTGTTGCAACTTCAAGAACTAAGCAATATTTTTAATTAACGTAGCCAGAGCTTCGCTCCAGCATAGTGTACAAAATGGTGTTAAATCTACCAACTCGTATAGAGAGCTCCCAAACAAATTATACAGTTTACATCTTCGTCGTTCTCAAGCGTTACTACATTTTAAAAAACTCTGATTGCAAGTATAAACCACGACAATGTGTCTGAAACATACATTGATGTCAGTAATAATGTTTTATGACCTTCAGCAATAAGGTTTTTTACCCTTTAAATTTTTTTTATGGTAATTTATACCTTATATTTGAGTGGAACTAAAATATCTACAGTAAGCTTCGTAATGCATAGCAGTATTAAAAATACACAGTTTATCTACGATAAATACGACGTTTGATACAAGCCTCCGCATTTCACCCATAGTAGAAAGATCACTGAAAACTAAATTACGAAATTTAGAAATAAAATTACAAACTTTAGGTAGCAAAAAATAATATAATTATGGTTTTACATTTAAATATAATAGAGGACATTTAGCTGAAATTATCTTACGAAAAAATCCTGACGATAGAAATTAGACGGCTGGTGGAGGATGTAGGANAGAGGACATTTAGCTGAAATTATCTTACGAAAAAATCCTGACGATAGAAATTAGACGGCTGGTGGAGGATGTAGGAGGAACAGCGGGAAGGTATTGTTACAAGAATGCCTGAGGGGCGTATCAGAGTTCGTGAGGGATGGAGGTCTTAATAAAAATAAAAGAACTAAAATCAATAATTACATTTATTCTCAATGCTTCAAACAGTCAAACATCTGTTATTTACCAGTCTGAGCGTCCTATTAACTGTTATTATTCTTATTGAGCGCAATATGTAATTACTATCTCCATTTCAAATAAAGTCGTTATCACAGTCTTAACTTTTACTATTGTCACTTAAACAGCTCCAATTATTTCCACACGTTTAGTTAAAACTGTCTATTTCCATCGTCCCGAATGTCTTTCCACTAACGCATACAGTCCACAGTCCCGCAGATCAGTCCCGCTCTTCACTGCTCACAAGCTCGCCGACGCACTCTCACAGATCGCTGCAGTCGTCCCTCGCCGCTTCCGAATCGCCCAACTGTCGCTTAATGTCGCACGAGACGCCAATCTCTCGGCTCTTAAACAATCTCTCCTCAGAGGCCGGCATATGGTATTTATACATGAGGTAGGTGCCGTCTAGAACGTTCTCGGCAATCCAACTTGTTCTGGGAAAAATAATGGTGATGACGACGACATTCCTGCGTGATAAATGGAGAAATATGAGCTTCTCAGGGTCAGCTATGCGCGAGCTGCGATAAGTTTATAGGCGTGTGCGGCGGCGTCCTTTATGATAGGCCGCTCGTTTCGTCTAACGTTACAAATTTGACCTTCAGCTCTCGGCACTTTACCACGCGAAGGAAACACTGAGCAGCGACATGCAGCATTATGAAATGACAACTGTAAATAACATGGTTTTTAGCTGATTAATGTAGTTGAGACTATGAACAAATATATTCCGCTTGTAACTTGGATAAAACCCAAATATCCACATTGGTTTTCTAATTAATTCATTTTATTAGGCCTAAGTGTAAAGGCCATCCCCCTTCCCCCGATGGATATTAAAAAAAAACTAAAAGACATAACTATGACCAATTTTCTTATTTTTTGACGCACGGTTAAAATTACAATCAAAAACCGATAAAAAATATTTTGCTTAAGGAAATAAATGACAAGATTAAGTTGAACCTTACTAAATTTTGGTACTATGTAATAAGATAGTAGGCAAAACCCACAGATTTTAATCTTAATGAATTATTTAATGATAATAAAAATTCACTAATACATTTTCCAAAGATTTTGTCAAGGTTTATAATAGTGGTAACGTGACTTTAATATCAATTAAACCTTGAAATCCGCTTTCCGCATGTCCTGGCGCGTCAATATTCTGCGCAAGAATAGTGAGGAGCAATAAAACAAGACGGAGCGACTACAGTCAGATCCTACCATCTCCAAATAGTACCCTAACCTGATTGATCCCTTCAAATAAAGTCAAAATGATGAGAAAGTCTCCTACGGCAATGTTACACGTCATTTCTTAACATGTTCGTAATCCAATGGAAGAAAAATTACCAAATATACGAATCACTGATATTATTAATAAGTATAAAAAATACTATGAGTGTATACTCTACAATTATAGGGATCATAAAATGAATACAAATAACCACCTTACATACTTTATTGGTCAAAAACGTTTATCTGCCTGACCTACTATTACATATTTTTCTTTAGAAACACTTATCTGAGGTGCATAGATCAACGGTGCTGGTATCAGATGCAGTTCAAAAGGTAGGAAATTATTTTCCACCAACGAAAAACCTCCGTGACAGGCAGGCGTATAATCACGTTGTTAAACTGGCGNAAAGGTAGGAAATTATTTTCCACCAACGAAAAACCTCCGTGACAGGCAGGCGTATAATCACGTTGTTAAACTGGCGGAAATGGGGCGTTCGAAAGACGCAAGGCGTCTAAACCTTTTGTATACGAAAATAATTTATTATCACCCATAATAACCGCTGGTCTTGTACAGTGGGCCATTAAATTATAAAAGCCNTTGTATACGAAAATAATTTATTATCACCCATAATAACCGCTGGTCTTGTACAGTGGGCCATTAAATTATAAAAGCCACAAAATCCACTGATTTTACTATCAAAACTGTATAATTATTTTAGCACCGGCGTTGGCTCATATTTTTAACTACAGTTCAGAAACGGCAACCTACCCTATTAAATGAAAACCTACATTAGTTCCTATTCTCAAAAAGGGCAAAAAACATTATATTAGCAACTAAAGGCATACTATTTAATATGTTTCAATATTACGGCTCTTATAAATCCCATAACGTGGATTTATTCCAGACAGCTAATTTATTTGAATTTGTTAGTTCCCTTGCCCCGTCACGCTTCAGCGAGCGAAAAAAAAAAAATGTGATGGCAAGGCTAGTAACCTGAGTAGCGAGTGTCGATTTACAAAGGCAAGCCGACGTGTGCCGCCGCGATAAACGGTGCACTTCTGACCTTCAGCGGATTGAATTTCTGGGGTTATATTTGAAATAATGTTATGGTCAACGCCCTTGCATCTCTTTAGCCTCTGCCAAACTGTCAAATTTTTCCGTCAACCTGCTTCTAATAAGTTTGTTCAAATACAGTTGGACAGTTATGACATCATCGAAACGTCATAAACTCCGCCATATTTGTCTGAGAAAGTTGGATNGTTCAAATACAGTTGGACAGTTATGACATCATCGAAACGTCATAAACTCCGCCATATTTGTCTGAGAAAGTTGGATGGCTTCAATTTCCATCAAACATTTTAAGATTGGACCGGTTCTAAAATTTCTTTGATGTTTGACGGTTTTAGCCAATCAGAATCGTGCACGACAAAAATGGACGTCAAGAAACTTTAAAATAACGAACAATTGCTGTAAAATAAGTGGGTTATGAAGATAATTAATTTATGTAGAAGCTGTCTGGGCATGATGCTATTTTAAGTGAATATTGCACATAATATTACGTACTCAGCGGTATGAAATTTCTTTGTGNGTTCAAATACAGTTGGACAGTTATGACATCATCGAAACGTCATAAACTCCGCCATATTTGTCTGAGAAAGTTGGATAGCTTCAATTTCCATCAAACATTTTAAGATTGGACCGGTTCTAAAATTGCTTTGATGTTTGACGGTTTTAGCCAATCAGAATCGTGCACGACAAAAATGGACGTCAAATAACGAACAATTGCTGTAAAATAAGTGGGTTATGAAGATAATTAATTTATGTAGAAGTTGTCTGGGCATGATGCTATTTTAAGTGAATATTGCACATAATATTACGTACTCAGCGGTATGAAATTTCTTTGTGCAGGAAACATCTCTGATGAATAAAATTTGAATTAAGTAAAGAAGCGAAAATAAATTACAACATTCCTTACATTTCTTCCTAAAATGGACTGCAGCATGGAAAAAACAAAAGCAATATCTACGAAAATATTTTTTAATAATAATTCAAATTAGATTTTCCCAGTATTAAAATTTGACAGTGTGACTCATTTTCAAACACATTTGGTAAAATTTGTTGGAAGGAAAAATTTGATGACCGTATTTTGTCCTTAAATTTTATCGTCAAATATAGTTGAAGGCGAAAATATGACAGTGTGACAGGGGCTTTAGCAACACTCGGAAGCGACGAACCTTCTAGACTAGACTACTCAAGGCGCGACGGGCCTCCGAGCTGATAGTTAAGAGTTTGGAGGAAAGATACAAGTGTGCAAAGACAGCGAAGCGACGAGCCAGCAGAGCGTTGTGTGACGGCGAGAGTGAAGTATGCGGACTGCAAGCATCGGTACAGTGGAGAGTGAGGCTGACGGGCGGGACTATTTAACTGGATGCCTGGATGTTTGACATTTGGAATGATGGCAATATACAGATTGAAAATATATAAATAATGCGTGGGAATTAAGTGACTGACCAATATAGGGACATTGATAAGGACTTATAATTGCCCTAGACATTCAATATCGCGCTCACTGAGAAAAACAAAGGTATTAGTAGGATAGCTTGTTTAACGTTGTAAATAATGGCTATGTGAATNCGTATAATTGCCCTAAGACATTCCATATCGCGCTCACTGAGAAAAACAAAGGTATTAGTAGGATAGCTTGTTTAACGTTGTAAATAATGGCTATGTGAATAAATTAAAATCAAATGTATCAAATTTAGTTCTTTTATTTTTACTAAGACCTCCATCTCTCATGAAATCGGGTANATAAATTAAAATCAAATGTATCAAATTTAGTTCTTTTATTTTTACTAAGACCTCCATCTCTCATGAAATCGGGTACGGTATCTTGTAACAATATACTTTGATCAAAGCAATACTTTTAATATGTGCATTCCCAAATTAGTTTTTTCCACGCTAGATATACTTGGCCTGAATGAAAACTATGTAAATTTGATAGAATGTTACTTAAGTAATAGGATATCCTTCAAGAGAATAAAGTCAATAATACTCAATTCTCACCATATGATGCCTCTTCAGGCGTAACACAATGTAGGTCTAAAACATTATCCCCANAGTCAATAATACTCAATTCTCACCATATGATGCCTCTTCAGGCGTAACACAATGTAGGTCTAAAACATTATCCCCACAATTTAAAAATATTTTTTATAAAGTTTTATGAAGTTTTACAGAACTCTCATGCTCTCATGTATGCCGATTATATAAAATTGCATCGGTCTATAAACACAATAAATAATTTTACAGAGTGATATAAACTCTGTAGTTACTCGGTGTATACAGTTTAGCATAAAACTGAATGAAGGAAAAACTCAAATTATTATATATTCTCGCAAAAAACACGATATAAATTACAAATTAACTTTAAATACTACAGTTCTTCAAAGAACGAAGTGTATAAAGGATTTGCAGATATTACTTTACCCAAAACTAGTGTTACACGATCGCTGCTTTGTTCCGCGATAGCGAGTGGAAGTGAAGGACAGGAATGTTTACAAAGAGTGCTTGTTATGTCTATCAGGGCGTGTGCCATTCCCGACCTTGGGTATCGGGTGTCTTTGAGACATCTGAAGAATGCTCTGGATTACCGACCTCGTGTCTCTCAGTTAGACTCGCGGTGCGGCGAACCTTTCACGTCAAGGCCAGCGTCTATAAAAGGCGGGTCGGCCCTCCAGGCCGGCGGTTGTTGAATGGATGAGTTTCAGCGATAGACGACTAGCGAGATGAGAAGCGCGCGGCGAGAGAAGTGACCAGCGGGAGGAAAAACTGCAACTGCGAACATCAGAGCAGTGAAGAGTACGACTGCCGGCTGGACTATTGGACTGGATGCGTGAGTGAAAGACATTACAAATGATGGCAACACATAGACTGAATGCGTGTTAATGATGAGTATGAGTTAATTGACAATAGCCAAACCGAGATATAAAGAATGAAGTTAATTAGAGTAAAAATAGCAATCAAATATTGCGCTCACTTTTAAATAAAAAGAGCAATAGTGGAAATAGATAATTTAATACTGTAAATAATAGGTGTGTGAATAAATTATAAATTAAATTTAGTTCTTTTATTTTTGTTAAGACCTCCATCCCTCACGAACTCAGATACACCCTGCAGGCGTCTATCTAACACTATATTAATAACGGACCGCGGTGGTGTAGTGGTTAGACTACTCGCCTCCCACCCAGACGAATTAGGCTAGATTCCCGGCGGGGTCACCCCCGGATTTTTGTATGTGGGAATCGTAACGGACGATGCCGCTGGTCGGCGGGCTTTCCCCTGCCCTTGCATTTCAGCGCTGCTCCATTCTCACCTCGCTTCGCCCTCATCGGCTCTCAAGGCCACGATGTTAAGAGCCGCCCAAATATCTCCACTCTACTCTACCATATTAATAACTCATGCGAATAGGTCTTATAAATTTAACGCTTTCTGCTCCTAGTTTTCATTCTCAACTGTCTTTATTATACATTAGTGAGGTCTAAATTAGAATACTTGTTTGGAACTCAATCTCACAGATCCAAACAGAATTTAACAAATTCAACAAGAAAATATTCTGTTTTATTTTTATCAATATATGTTTAAAAGAAATGAAAAAAAAAAGTTAACTATTGACTGTCAACCGAAAAACTACACTCATATACTTTGACTTAGAAGAAAAGTGATTGACACTGTGTTATTGATTAACTGTATTATAGGCAAATGTAATAGTTTCGAAGCCTGAAAGCTCCATAGTATCATTCTTTGTTAACTCATAAAACCTTTGATATAATCAAACTGTGTATAGATAACTCAAATAGGTGTTTAGATAATATAGATCTCTTTGTTATTACAAAAGTTTTAATTAAACATTACAACCAAAAACCGATAAGACATATGCCTGATACGTTTATAACATCAGATTCACTGTGTTTATTTCGATTAATACTTTGGTTTAATTATATAGATGCAATACTCAAAATTATACTTTAATTTATTATATAGAAGTAACACTTTAATGTATATAATAGTAATGTCTTTGTACTGTTTTCACTAGGGTATACTTAAACTTAACGTTAATAATAATTTGTAGCAGATGTTTTACGTTTTTCTCATTTTATATACTATTAATAGCTTTGTACTTTTTTCATTCTCCTTTTTTACATGCAGCCGCACCGCGTCCTTTCCCTTTCCCTCCCCCAAGGTCGTGCGAAGCGCAGTGCTTCATTGGCATCAACGGTAACTGGAGAACAGAAGGAGATTGTACAAACGAACCGCCGCGTAATACTGATGTGTGTCGCGATAAGGCTATCGGAAGTTGTGTTGCTCCCACCCTGGAAAATTGAATGACTTGGGCAGTTTTTGCGCAAATTTTCTGGTCATCGCCCTCCTTCAACTTCAGTAGGACTCGTGGGGCGAAAAATCTTCTCTGGGCCAGGTCAGGTCAGCTCAGCTATATAGGCTGCGGCGTACCTCTGTGTCGTGTTTCTGGAGTCGTGGACGGCCATTAGCGCGTGGTATGTAGTAGCACAGGAACGACGAGCGACGACAGTCACCAGCGAGTGTAGCCTGCGAACATCGGGAGTAGCGAGACTGACCGGCTGGACTGCGGGAAAGTGGAACTGGATGCGTGAGTGGTTGACATTTGGAACTGTGTAAATGTATGGCAGTGGGCATTTTGTGTGTTTGTCAGTTGTGTGGATTGTATTGTATGCTTGTGTTCTTACTTTTTACTTGTATAATTTGTTATGTTAATATTTTTTTTGTAAATTTTAAATTATGTTATTTTTGTGTTTTCCTGTATATCAGTGTATCTCAACCAACGTCTACAGAGGTTCAACATGAATACATAAAAATAATTATTATTAGGTATACTATTATCAATATTATTATTAGTTTTAGAAGTTCACTACTGGTTGAAAATGTAAAACAGCTTCTCCAAAATAAAAAATAACACGTCTCTTGCACAAATTCAATACCAACTTCGACACATTTCCCTATTTCGAGCAGTCTTAGTTATGATAGGCTACGTCAACTAATCGAATTTTCACATTGTCGTCATTATACAGTCATACATAATAACTACATTTACATGCCACACAACCACGTTCAAATTTATGAAAATATATTCTTAAAAGACAGCTTTACTATTCTATTTTTGGTCAAAAATAACGTCTGCCTACATTTGCACACTTTCTTTTTTGATTCACGCTCAATTACACGCGATTTATTTATGGACTGCATAGTAAATCTGACTACTGTTAATATTAAAACTTTGGGGGAGGGGTGAGAGAGACGGGGGGATAAGCAGTTTTCGGAACAATAAGCCTTTACGTCAGATCTCTACGCCCACTTAAGTTTACTGCAACAAAACGTATGTTAATCAATGGATGACCAGGTGTGGTTCCTCTCTTTCCCGGCCNCGCCCACTTAAGTTTACTGCAACAAAACGTATGTTAATCAATGGATGACCAGGTGTGGTTCCTCTCTTTCCCGGCCACTCTCTGGACAGGAGAAAGCTTTACAAAGAACAGCAAGTGCCACGGCTGGTAAAATTAGCTATGGATCGTAGCGCATGTGTTAAGTCCATGAGTTGCTAAGAAGATATTCGTTAGCCAGCGGTTATTCCTTCACATTTCACACGATACTACCACTGAAGCTACAAATTAAACTTGACGATAAACTTGAACGTACGGGACGGCACACCCTTGACNAACTTGACGATAAACTTGAACGTACGGGACGGCACACCCTTGACGAAAGCTCGCAGACCTTGCGCGGTTCGACCCGTCACTGCTGTGGCGAGTTGCAGGTGAGGAAATTGCCTGGACACGGGCAACCGAACAAGACGGAACTCGGACCTGGTGGCGGCGAGGTCAGCCAGACCATTGGCTACAAGATGGCCCTGTTCCACGCCACTCGACACAGACTGATAGCGTCGTGCGAGGGAGTGGCCTCAAGATCTTGAAGAGCTGAGGACAGCGCACTGTTCCATCCTGACTGGTGCAAGCAGTCCGGGCCGATATTGGAAGGAAGGGTGCCGGAATAACAAAGTCAAATTTAGTGGAGATTCTCACAACGAATCTGTAACGCCATTTGACCACCGAACGTGCTCCACACGCTGGTTTCGACAAGTAACTTGGACCTACCCGTCCATTAGCCACGTAGTAACGCTGTCGTTGTTAATATACGCTATGATTATTTTATTTTTTTGCTTCTTACTGACATTTGAAATAATCATTTGTAATATAAATTCGTTAATTTTAAATAACCTATAAATTCGTCAATTATAAGCAATAATATGTAGCGTAAATGTCTCATACACCTAGGAATTAACAAAGTTCAAAGGCGATTACCCATCGTATCGCACTTATTCTACAACATTTAAAACTCCAGACAATTATTAAATATTCAGAAGCTCCATCCAATACCACCATTTCATTACAAATTGGGGATCCAAATTACAGACTATATTTACAATCGAAATGAATGTCCACTGCCTTTGCCATGCTGAATTCGTGCCTTCATACACGTACATTACTCAGATTAGCACATTTTGGTGCTTATAAACACGCAAATTGGTGTGGCTTCCAAGGGTATTTGGAGGAAGAGCTGACACTGCCCTTCCCTCTAGACACAACCGCACAACCGACAAAACAGACCGTTGTAAACACAATTAACGAGTATGTACATGAAGGCATTGCCAACTAAATTATCATTAGAACAGTTAAAATAAATAAAACAGCTGTCCCTTTTTAGACTACACTGGCGTTAACTCGCGCACCCGAACCCGTACACTACAACATTCGGAAATGGAATACGATAGCAAATAGATACATGCCCATTGGCAGGTAGGTCAATTGGATAAAAAGGTACCCAAATGAAACTAACAGACAAGAATCTTTGGCGAACAACCAAATATTTCATTAACAAACACAAAACTTCCCCTTACGAACATAAAATGGCATCGTCCACATCCCGTAGCAGAAGGCTGAAACCATTGCTTCGCACTTGGAGCAGGTCTTCCAGCCTAATGCTACATTCTATAACCCCAGCCTTACATAAATTTAATTTATCACGAACTATCCTTCGCCTACAACAACCTACAAAGGCGGACTGGAATACACACATGCGGATGAAATTAAATGTATAATTCACTGCACGAAGCCCTGCATGGCCCCATATTTTGATGGCATTCGGACCCTAACAGTTAAAGAAACTCGCCAATGTTATCGTTTCCCAAAACCAGGGAAATATAGCATGTGACCACAAAACTACTGCCTGCTGAGTGTACTATCAAAAATATTTGAAAAAGTAATACTCAACAGACTTGAAAAACACGTAGTGAATGAATGTTTAGTGCCAAAGGAACGATTTGCTATACCTAATCGTTTGCTAGTTAACACATCGGCCACTTAAACGTAGTAGTGCATTTGACGTCACAGCACGTGTGTAATAAGTGCCTCGCCGCTCTCTCGTGAGTGGCTACAATACATTCAGTTTTTCCCGGGTCCATTCTNGCTGAAACCATTGCTTCGCACTTGGAGCAGGTCTTCCAGCCTAATGCTACATTCTATAACCCCAGCCTTACATAAATTTAATTTATCACGAACTATCCTTCGCCTACAACAACCTACAAAGGCGGACTGGAATACACACATGCGGATGGAATTAAATGTATAATTCACTGCACGAAGCCCTGCATGGCCCCATATTTTGATGGCATTCGGACCCTAACAGTTAAAGAAACTCGCCAATGTTATCGTTTCCCAAAACCAGGGAAATATAGCATGTGACCACAAAACTACTGCCTGCTGAGTGTACTATCAAAAATATTTGAAAAAGTAATACTCAACAGACTTGAAAAACACGTAGTGAATGAATGTTTAGTGCCAAAGGAACGATTTGCTATACCTAATCGTTTGCTAGTTAACACATCGGTCACTTAAACGTAGTAGTGCATTTGACGTCACAGCACGTGTGTAATAAGTGCCTCGCCGCTCTCTCGTGAGTGGCTACAATACATTCAGTTTTTCCCGGGTCCATTCTGGTTACTGGTCCCTGCTGCGTGCGCCGAGTGTGTACAGCACTGAGCAAGTACCATCTTACCTTGCAACACTTCACCACACGCCACTGATAAGCCTAACCAAAACTTTCAACTGAAAACAATCAACAGCTGTGGTAGGTAAAGTCACAGAGTAGATAAGTACAAAGAGACGTAATTGCGTGGCGGTTACTTTGATGTGGGCGTACTCATTCTCTGATTGGCTCTGGGGACGGGCGTTGAGGTTTCCCACGATCGAAAATCCGGGTGACTCCGCCGGGAATCGAACCCGGTTCGCCTTAGTGGGAGGCGAGAATTGTGGCCATAATACCATCGCAGTATTCCTCCAGGTTGAGAAAATGTTTCACCGAGTATTTAATGCTAGACTGTTATGCAAATTATACAAACGAAATTCCCCGAATGCTATATCAAGCTACTACATTCGTAACTTGTAGACGCCTGTTCACCGTCACTGTAGAAAGAGCCATATCCGCGCACAATATTATAAACCCTGTGTATCACGATAAGCTAGGGCGGAACTTCTACTAGACCTGCTATCCGAACTTGCATGCAAGCAGGTATGGAGGTTTTGTACGAAATAACCTGCCACACGATACTTGCTGCAAGCCCAACCAAATAAAGACGAGTGCATTTGCTATGAGTTTACTTCAATTTCACCTACGACTTATGCAGTATTCGTTTGTGCACAGAGACTAATTGTTTTGTTGTGAGAACTGTGTTAAATAAACAAGCATGTTTACCGTAATTTTTCACGTAATTGTAAACATTTTTGATTGAAAACTGCACACGACCAATTGTGAAAACGACTATTAATCAGCTAAAACTTCCGTATAACCATCCCTGCCAGCGGCCGTGCAAGTTTACATAGAATCTTCCAAGTAAACTTCCATCGTGGCACATGGGCTTAAGAGCGAGTTCCTCAGGGCAACATACTGGAGCCAGGAAATTCTAGGCCTACTATGTACGCGCAAGCACTTCTTAAAGGGGAGAAATCCCATCCAACCTGGATTTTTCTACAAATCTTCCTAATCAAGCTTTATGACCGGACATTAAGGGGCCTCGATAGTTGTCATATGGGTCTTATTGTCAGAGGAATATTTTTATGTAGATTTTTTTTTTTTCAGAACATAAATGAGAGTCGATATTTTGTTGTTAATTCATACATTTGGTTGTTGAAATATAGAATCGGTCATTGAAAAGTGTCACAGAGAAAATCGCTTTAAGTGTTTTAAACTATAGCGACATGCTGTATCTTTTCTGAACACATTGCTGTATTAAAAGCCGCTTAAAATTCCAAGGAAACAGAACACGCGAAGTTTGTTTAGGCATATGATATTTTCCATCGCTGTATCAAAGCTTGAAATGACGTAGAGGACTACTTAAAATATTATTTTAAGTATGTACGGTTTAAATTATATCAATATTTTCCCATGAGGTACAAAAGTTATTAAATAGGCCTAATGCACCCTCACACTACACACATTGGGATTATTTTATTCAAATTCCTTATATGCCCCATCCTATTACACACAGCACCAGCCTGAGTGTACCAGACTAAAACATACATGGACCAGCTACTTTGAAGGCAAATTTGTAATAATATTAATCTATTAACTGAGGAGAAACTACCCATCAATTGTCCCTATTAATATAACATGGTGAGTCAGTGTGAAAAAACTTCTTAAAAAAAATAGCGCATCTCCTATTAACTGAGGAGAAACTACCCATCAATTGTCCCTATTAATATAACATGGTGAGTCCGTTGAAAACCAAACGTTGACAGACACGTTCATCACAGCTGACTATGTGATTTTGACAGTTCTACTGGAGGTGTGTCAATGTTGGGGACATAAATCGATCTATCCAATCTTTAGATAATATGGCATAAATGTGATAAAATGGTAAGTCAAATTTGTATGGTCTGACGAATAAGAAATTATGAAGAAAAGAAACCCTTCGCCACAAGTCAAACAGCAATTTTTTTAATGGTTACGTGGCACAATTTTGTATGCAAAAATTACGAATTTCGTAATTCGGTATTTTGTATTTACTGACAGTAACGAAATGGCGAATTTATAAAATTAGTAATCGCAGAATCACAGAGATCGTGTTTTTAATTTTCAAAGACTCTGTGAAATTATTTTATTGTAGTATGAGTAATGATCATATCACAGCTTTTATAGGTGTACTTTGTTATATTAATCTTGATAAACTGCAAAAGCTGTAATTGTAATGTTCCAGTATGTAACACTTAGAAGAAAATATACAAAATTACCCTTTGATTCAAAGCACTCGCGTTTTCAAAAATTAGCATTTAAATATTTTCGTTATGACCCTTTTAGGATAGTGATTGTGACTGCACGATTTTTGTAAACGTATTATTGCAAACGTAATGCACAGAGTGGAAATCACAACTACCGTATTGCAAGACTTTCGCTAATTTATCGCCCACTTTAACAATNAAACGTAATGCACAGAGTGGAAATCACAACTACCGTATTGCAAGACTTTCGCTAATTTATCGCCCACTTTAACAATGAAAGTCAGTGCAATCGCCTGAACAAGAATCTCATATGGAACATAATTTGTCAATAACACGATTCTGGTTCTAGTAAATTTATGGATAACATGATAGGTACGCCAACCAACAACCTAACAGACACATGCATTCACCTAGCCACACATTACATTCCTCTTATAATACACTCGAGACATCGTATAGTATAGGCTGTTAACGGTAAAGTGAGTACTTTTGAGACACTAGTTTTTCCTTTCAGCAATATTTCATCCTTTAACCGCAATTTTAAATAAATATTGCCATGTAGCCTAAGTAATAGTGAACAAAGTGTGTGTATTCCACCGCACTTGGAAATTAACGTCTAAGGCTAAATAAAATATATTTATATACTATTATTCCAAATGAGGGGGCTTTCAAAAGTGCACACTTTGCCGTGAATAGCTTATTTAGGCTATTGGATACCGATACTGCTTTTTAACGGGTTGGTTGTTTCCGACTCGATCTCACTATTGCATCCAGATTGTTACTGGCTCACAATTTTGTTCAAGGAAATAATATGATCCAATCATTGTAGCACAAAGCCACCGAACGGAATTCGCCAAATACTCAAAAATCTGTGCTTTATTACTGAGCAATAATTCAATTTAATACAAACATTAAATATATACTTTCGAGTTTTAGACTAATCTTCTGAAACGCTGATGGAAGTGTTCCTCAGCTCAACAACTTTTAAAACACAACTTTGTCCCACAACTAGGCCTACGGCACGTACCTAACTTCACANTACTTTCGAGTTTTAGACTAATCTTCTGAAACGCTGATGGAAGTGTTCCTCAGCTCAACAACTTTTAAAACACAACTTTGTCCCACAACTAGGCCTACGGCACGTACCTAACTTCACAACTACCTGCTGAAGTTAGCTCAAAAGTTGAACAGAAGCTACTAAAATACGTGTTAGCAATATTAGAATATGTTCTATGGTTGCTTTAGGAAAAAAAAAAAACAAAAACAAGCGCAACAAATATTTCTAGAATGCTACATAAAACGTCCCAAATAAAAAATCTCTAAATGCCAAGTCATATTTTGCAGAATCCCTCGGTTTTCTATATGTAAAACAATTTAACAGATTAAAACGCGGAGCTTTTTGCTACACGTAAATGCAAAAAAAAAAAAAAAATTTATTAAACTCGGAAACACTTCTTGTGAGTTCTTTGACATACGATGGACATTTACAGTGTACCTTACATATTACAGAGTAGGGACGGAGGCGTAAGTATTTCTGTAGAAGTCACCTAGTAGTGAAAAAAATAAAAAAATAAAATACCTGTGACAAAAGAAACAGCCAGCATCCGGTTGCCCACGAAATTCTGAGATGTAATAAACGTTTATAATTATTTATTGTTTCCATTTTCTTCGAACACACAATTCTTGCTAAAAAAAATGATACAAGTCACTCAGAAAACTTTCTCTCCGATGTCATGCTTTGAAAAAAACAAAACCTTTACGATATTCCCACCAGCCACTATATTAAAAAGGGCAAAATCATTACATTCCATAACTCTCAACCTACACAATCTGCGTAGATTTAGTTAAAATATTCAACTGTAAACATCAACACATGAGATACACATCGGCTTTTTCGACCACACTACAACTCTCCCGTGTCGCGGTACAACTCTTTCTAATGTGGAAATGCTGGAAATCAGCAGTTGCCTCACAATACGAAAAACAGAGGAGAATCGAATTGATATATCGAATAAATCAAAACATACAACATCGATTACTATTTTTTGTAGAGTTGTCTATAACCATGAAGAAAGACATTTAGGAATAAAAGACATAATGAAATAGGGCTGGTTACGATAAAAACGTGTACGTAACGAACGTGTACGTATTAAAATGAAGTAAGTATTTTTATGACACTGTTTATAGTCATCGTGTAAGTAAACAGTTCTCACGTACAATACAACAATAAACCATTTCATACTTTCAGGTCAATACAAACACGTTCTCCACGTATACATTTTTCATTGAAACACAATTTACTCAGGTTGAGAAACTCAATGCTTTAAGTTTAGCAACTAAAGTTTTTTGACACTTTGTAAGCGCTAGTGTCGCAAGTGTACTATTGGTTATTTTCAATGTTAATATACATACTGCTCTGTTTGTGTATTTATTTAGTTTTAGAAATAAGGCGACACATAACCTTAACTAAAAACATTTTGCAGAAACGTATATTTTATGTATAGAAATCATTTCCAGGAACCAATTTATCATGTGTCAGAAATAAGATATTTTATCAGTAACTACTCAATGACATTAATTTTCACCTTTGCAAATATGTAGTATTTGGAAACACGTTAGTATCCCGAGTAATTCAACCGACGTTGTGTACATTCATTTTCGTGACACATGCATCTCCAATAAAATTCGCAGTTGAAATGTAAAATTTACTTTCCTGAATTACTGCAGGACCACATAATAGATAGTATTAAATATTCTATTATTAGAGCAAGTTGTGATACAAGTAAATTGGATTCATTTTAATAGGATGACTATAGAACCAGCTAATGAATACAGTGTTTGTAACTTTAATTCCCAAGATGTAAATAAGGCCAATCACTGGCTACTTTGGAGGGCTATAAATATTGGGGTCATTACACATGCGAGATTTCGCAATTTTTACATGTTTTCTTACCATTAACTGTTGTTATCACTTATGATTAGTTAACGAAACACTGATTCAAGATACTTTATTTTGGTTTGCACTATTTGTTTACTCTAATTTAAATAATCAGGATTACTATTCTAGTAAACATTTTTCCCTGGAGCTAAAATATATTATGCTTTCTAATATGTGTATGCCTATATGAATAATATATTTAATGAAAAAATGTGTTGGACATGTGCCGATGCAGCAGAGCTCATGTTGCAGGAAACCAGAATTACACATACACACATACAGACACAGAAAACCAATAAAGAATAGTTGCCAACATGCAGACCTACATGACGAACACAAAGAAATCTGTAGGAGGAATTCAGTAAGCGACAAATTAACGAAACAAAAACTGATGATGGACATAACAAAAACAGAAAAATACAGTGGTCTTCTTGCAACTGAATTATTCTTCCTGAATAATTCTATGTGTTTATGTACCTGTTGACAAATATTCCTGTTTTTGTTTTATGAGTTGCGTGTTTGTATGTGAAATTCTAGTTTTCTGCAAAATAAACTCTGCTACAACAGTATATATCCAAAATAATTTATTATTTGTCTTCATTTGTCACTATTGTAGGCCCAGCCAATAGGAGCTGGAGCTGACGTGATGAGGGGGAATGATTCCCCATCAAGGATTGCACTGCGACGTAGGGTTTCACGAAACAGCCTAGCCGTGTAGCTTCTTTCTCTGGCTGCTGCTGCTGCAGTAGCGGAGATCGTGTCGATGTATAGACAGTAGTACCTCGTCGTCAGTAGTTAGTTCCTGTTTTCGACTATCCCTGTTAGGTGTCTGGGCGCCGGTGTCGTTTGGCCAGAAGGTGTGTGCAGCAGCCCCTGGTTGAAGGTCCCACAACAGGTTCTGCTGCTGTGCTGGTGCTGCTGACTTCGTCGGGGACATCGGTACTGGGGGTGGCATCGATGTCGACTTCAGCCAGTGCGAGGCGGAGGTCGTCCCAGTGGATCGTGGGCTTGTACTGAAGTGGACTAAGTAGGTGGTCAGCCTTAAAGACCACAGGGTCTTGTGGAACTCGCTCCACTTGGCAGCAAAATCTATGCAGAAGTCCTTGCGGAATGCGGATTGCAGGTGCACACAGAAATAGACTTGTTTCCCTGGCCAGAGGAGAGGTGGAGGTCACATGTTGGTCAGCAGCCATTGTGCGATGTAGCACGCCTGGTGAGTGTGTAATCTTCATGCTTCCCTTCGTGCCTCTCGCGATGGCCATCGCTGTTTGCTGGGTCACTGCTACCACAGTCGAAATCGNAGAGGGGGGGGGGAGAAGGTAGCAGGTAGGTGTTCAGCCCAAGTGGTGTGCTGCTCCCCTACATCAAGACATAACTGGGCCTTCATATCCTGGTTATGGCACTCCGTGAGGTTCGTGTGTGGGTGATATATGATCATCTTGAGGTGCCACACTTTCCATGGTGTCCAAAGTTCGTGCCATTTCCGGCCGATAAACTGGGTGCCATTTTCTGTCATCAAATTAGTGGGTAGCACTATCTGGGGAAAAAGTCCATCTGCAATTCCTTCGCCACACTCGTCGCATGTGCACTGCTGATGGTGTAGACCTCTACCCATAGCGAGAAGTTGTCATTCTATAAAACTGTAAAACATTTGTCCCCTGCTGTTCTGAAAGATGACCTCATGAGGTCGAGTGGCACTGTCTCAAAGGTCTCCGTGGGTACTCATGCCTGCTATTTCTGTACACTGTCAGCTTACTGTGACATAAATTGGTTCGTGACGAATTTTTGCATGTACCTACATGCATGTTTTGTGAGTCCATGCCAGAAAATGTGTTCACACACATTACAGATCCCAGCAAACTCGAAAGGTATGGGCCAGAATCAGGCCAGAGAAAGCTAGTCGACTAACTAAAGGCCAGCTAATTCTGGCCCGCTCTCTTATGTCAGAAGCAGGCCGATATAAATATTGACAGTCAGCTAACTGTTTGCCGACAGTGTCAATAATAACCTGGAATGAAACTGATAAGACACCAAATGTATATCTAACTGTTAGCAGGTCTGTGGTGGATGAACGTCACAAAAAAGTCAGGGCCTGCGACAGGTGGATGTCGCCACAATGCAGGGTCTGCGATTACTGGTTGTCACCATGATGTCGAGTCTGCGACGGCTGGATGTAGCCACGATGCTGTGCCTGCGACAGCTAGATGTCGCCACGATGCAGGGGTGTGAGGGCTGGATGTCACCATGATTCCAGGCGTGCGACGACTGGATGTCGCCACGATTCCGGGCTTGCGACGGCTGGATGTGTAATACAGTGCTGGATTGCGGCAGCTGGATGTAGCCACAATGTCGGGTCCGCAACAGCTGGATGTCGCTACGATGCCAGTTCTTTGGTGGCTTGATGTCTCAATGTTGCCGGGTCTGTGGCGGCATGATGTCCAAACAATAAGCAGTACAACCATGCAAAAAAACTTTAATTTTTTCGAAATGAAATTTTAGTAAATGTTATTTTATCATTAAATATATTTATTTGATTTACTTTTAAACTAATTATATGATAAGAAAATCGTTTGCTTGTTGAGTGCAGGATCTGAAACTAAGAACCTTAGAGTTAACAGTCCAGCATGCTAACATATGCTCCACAAAGTACATTACTAATTTCATTAAGGAATTTCGAATATATCATGACACAAATTATTTTAATGGGAATGTTTAAATTCCATGAAAATATAACAAATAATNAAGGAATTTCGAATATATCATGACACAAATTATTTTAATGGGAATGTTTAAATTCCATGAAAATATAACAAATAATTTTATAACACAGAATATTTAACAATTACTTTCTTCGGAGGCTTGCAAACAATTTAGTTTTGGTTAATTTTTAATATATCTGTCGGATGGTTGTACAAATGAAAATTTTTCAAAGTAAACAAACTCCATGGGCTATCACATGACACATATATAATCACAAAATAACAAGCCATATACTTAAAAAATTGTTAAAATTAAATACATTTTTGCATATTTTTAACATTTTTTAAAAATTGTATGAACTGNAAGGAATTTCGAATATATCATGACACAAATTATTTTAATGGGAATGTTTAAATTCCATGAAAATATAACAAATAATATTATAACACAGAATATTTAACAATTACTTTCTTAGGAGGCTTGCAAACAATTTAGTTTTGGTTAATTTTTAATATATCTGTCGGATGGTTGTACAAATGAAAATTTTTCAAAGTAAACAAACTCCATGGGCTATCACATGACACATATATAATCACAAAATAACAAGTCATATACTTAAAAAATTGTTAAAATTAAATACATTTTTGCATATTTTTAACATTTTTTAAAAATTGTATGAACTGNCCATATACTTAAAAAATTGTTAAAATTAAATACATTTTTGCATATTTTTAACATTTTTTAAAAATTGTATGAACTGTTACTAGACGATTACATATAAATGAACCAGTAACCAATGGCATTACTTTATGTTGTAATTTTTTTTTTTCATTTGCACAACTTAGTTAGCATTTGTTATTGCAGCTTCAGCAAAACAGAAATATTTTGAATTTTGACATTAAATTATTCAAAATATCAACGTGTAAACTTTTTATTCAAGGAAAATTTCATTACATAAAATGCATAAAATTTGAATAATGTATGGTACAAATATAAAATTATTAATTTTGTGGTATAATATACCCTTAATGTTAAATATTTTGCACAGGAACAAAAAAATTAATTTCAAGCAAAGTAACAAGTTCTTCACTACCCAGCACATAGTCACTGCAAATAAAATATTTATGCTATCTGGCAAAAAGATTTGAAGCATTATATGTAAATATTGCCACAGAAAATAACAGTGTAATTGTGTGCTTTAGTGTACTTCATATATTGTAACAATTTAGCATTCATCGGTGTGACAGGGTGCCATTATTGTTGAACGAATTTATATGACAATCAGAAAATTTATGAAGGAATATGTCATATTAAACATTTGTAGGTTATGCCGTGAACCGCGCGTTCACGAGCTCCTTTGTGCCCACTCTGACTGCCGCAGTCTTGTCCGAGGCACCAGACACACAACACCGACTGGCTTGTGGGCACGAGTGAGGGTGTGCATAATAGTATCAGTGTAATTGCATCAGTGTTTCTAATTTATTCAGTGTTATTAAGAGCATCAGTTATTTATTCAGTGTNAATAGTATCAGTGTAATTGCATCAGTGTTTCTAATTTATTCAGTGTTATTAAGAGCATCAGTTATTTATTCAGTGTATATAATTAATATCATTTTTTTGTCATCATAGAAGACAGTCGACACAGCCACAGCCAGGGACATTTGACATTGTACACTTGGCAATACTGTGGCTGGTACGTTGGAAACATTTAGAATTAATATTATCATTTTTATTGTGTATTTTTTTAAGGGAAAATTATGTTGTCTTAGGTTAANTATTTATTCAGTGTTATTAAGAGCATCAGTTATTTATTCAGTGTTATTAAGAGCATCAGTTATTTATTCAGTGTATATAATTAATATCATTTTTTTGTCATCATGGAAGACAGTCGACACAGCCACAGCCAGGGACATTTGACATTGTACACTTGGCAATACTGTGGCTGGTACGATGGAAACATTTAGAATTAATATTATCATTTTTATTGTGTATTTTTTTAAGGGAAAATTATGTTGTCTTAGGTTAATTTAATTCATGCCACTTTCATCTCATAATAATTTTTTAGTGTATATTGTGTTTCATCGTTTCGCAGCGTGGCATCGAATGCCCTCAGGTGGCGGAAGCCGATGCATGCTTCCTCCCAGTTCTCTTCAGCACTTCATCGCATCAAGATGTGTAAGTCTCTCGCTCCGCAATGGCTCTCGGTGCCGACATCTTAAGCTGAACTCATGCTCATTGTCATAGACGTCACTTAATGAACCGGATCATTCATTTTATTTGTTATAGCGCCGAGGGGAGAGCGACATTATTCTCATCGGAGAGTTGTTAAGTGCAGTCGCGTTTCACATTGTAAAGCCACGTAGTCACTCGCAGTTCCAGGCCATTAAGGCCACGTGTTTTGTACTATAGATGTGTGTGTTCATTAAGGAGTCTCAAGAAATAAATAACTCCACAAGCATTATTTGTAATTTAATTAATGCGTGCGAGGTGGCCTACAGCCTCGACATTGTGTGTGACAGAGTGTTAACCAGAGTCCCCTAGGCCGTCGACCGAAACTATCCTCATTTCATCAGCTCACCGCAGAGCTGTGGTGCCGGGCACATATTTCATACATCATCAGCTCTGGTAACACCGCGCGTCAAGTTGGTTTTCCCAACTAGGGACGGGAATTTCACAGAGCCAGTGCTTGACCACGTCAACCACTTCGTGTGCGCTCTTCTCTATCATGGGAACACCAATTATGTTTTTTAGAGCTTTGACCAGTTTATAACTTCGTGGGGCTCTCAGTGCGAACTCGTGCAGTGTATTGCTGGTTTTACCATTGAAATAGCAGCAGCTTGCCAAATTACAGTTTATGTGTGTCACATTCACAGAAAATATGTTTACTGGCCACAAGGATTCGTAAATTTTGCCAGTTTCGTATCGTAGATTCGCGTCTTGAACCCCATCATGGACCCGATGGTATCCGGTTCGGTGAAATCGATATCTGCACTGCAAAATACTTCAGGCTTCAGTGTGTTTGGATAACAGTGTAGTTCGAAGGTCACATCCGATGGCACGGGTTTCTTGATGCTATTGGCAATGTCCTTCAGTTCTTATGTGCTGGTGTAAATGCTGATCTTCTTCACATCTCCTGCCAATATGTACCGGAATGTGGAATTTATGTTTTATTCTATGTTGGATATGGAGTTGTAAGATTGAAAATCAGTCAGTCCGACGACCCCCTCACCATATAGCTCCAAGGGCTAGTAAATAATCGCGTTCGCCTCAGATGTATTACCACTTACAATGATGGACACCGACATACTGACTGGTGAATAAAGGTGTGACCATATTTTATGAAAAACGATAACGAACAATGATAAGCCTACGATTTTTTATTCTACCACACCAGAAAACGAAGACACAGGTGACCAGAGTTCCACGTATTCAGCATCTGCTCCATCTCATAGTTGTAAGTCAGTTTGCAATTTTTCAGGTACCGTCACAGTTCGGGTGAAGGTCACAAATCACCGAAACTGTCATAGTATTTGCCATGTTTGACATAAGTTACCCAGTGCATACCGGGCCCAGCTGTTGTGTCCAGGTTGATTATTGCACATTCGTGCAGAGCATTTTGCTTGAACACACTGCGAAAATGAGGTATCTTTCTTTTGCATGGTAAACAGATCCAAATCCACGTACGAGAGTGGCCATTTCGGTAGAGATTTTATTAATGCCTCTTCCTTCTGTGACACTTTTTCTTTCTCGCGCCTCCTCCTCGATATGGCCGTCGTATGTAAAGTTCATGGCAGTGTTTTGTACCCATGGTGATAGCTTCAAGTTTATGGTTTTGGCAGCAGTTTTCTCTAATTGCTTACATTCGTTCGAGGCTAGTTTCACTGTTCTAACGATATTCGTTATGGCCTCGGCAATATCAACTAGCGTGCCGACTGTATGTATCAATGTGGGAAGGAATGCTCCCATCTTTTTCTTCCCTCTCCTCTTGGAAATCGTCTCACTTTATTCGCCCTCATGCCCATATTCATCTTAGCTTTTATCACGATGGAAACACCCCACCGATTGCGGTGTCCAGTACATAGCATATGTCGTCTGCTCCATGCGCGAGTATCTTGTCTGCCTGGTTCCTGATTTGTAGATCATTGTGTTGGAAGTAGGCGATATTGTGCCACTTGCACGTCTCGTCCAACACATTGATACCAGTGTTGCTGCATGCCGGCCATTTAGCTAGTTTCGTTCCTGGTCCGTAGAACCTGCATCTGGGAATTGGCAGCTCGAAAGGTAGATTATTGATAAGCAAATCGACGATCCCTCTTCCAGGTTTGATCTTTCTTCTACGAGTCATCACACACTACTGTGTTACATACAGTAGTAAACCAAACTTTTATACATTTTAGTTTCAGTATCANCATACAGTAGTAAACCAAACTTTTATACATTTTAGTTTCAGTATTATGGAGATAATCAAGCAAGATGTTAGTCTTTCCGTTCGCATAATCGAGGAAGATGTCGAAACCTCACACTATACACATCATTGCAAGCTGTTGCCCAATACCGTGGGAAGATTGATTTCCGGATCATCGGGTTGCGACAAGACGTGCGTGTTGTTGAGTTTGCTGGAGGAACCAAATAGTCTTATGTTCGAGAACATGTACCTGTACTCCAAATCCCTTCATTCACCGAAATACCAGCATCTGGCGCATGTACTGCAAGCAGTTGATGGTGTGAAATATTTCCCTTGCAGCAANAGGTGATAAGCAAATCGACGATCCCTCTTCCAGGTTTGATCTTTCTTCTACGAGTCATCACACACTACTGTGTTACGTACAGTAGTAAACCAAACTTTTATACATTTTAGTTTCAGTATCATGGAGATAATCAAGCAAGATGTTAGTCTTTCCGTTCGCATAATCGAGGAAGATGTCGAAATCTCACACTATGCACATCATTGCAAGCTGTTGCCCAATACCGTGGGAGGATTGATTTCCGGATCATCGGGTTGCGACAAGACGTGCGTGTTGTTGAGTTTGCTGGAGGAACCAAATAGTCTTATGTTCGAGAACATGTACCTGTACTCCAAATCCCTTCATTCACCGAAATACCAGCATCTGGCGCATGTACTGCAAGCAGTTGATGGTGTGAAATATTTCCCTTGCAGCAATATTGAAGCCGCCGTATCACCGAGTGAAGTATTGCCAAACTCAGAGTTTATTTTCGACGATGTTGCATGTGAGAAACTGACTTGCATTCAAGAGTGGGATGGCATGAGAATGTGGATTGTGTGAGTAATCTATTTTCAAAGCGCCCCTTGTCCACAAATATGACAATTTCCAATAATGGTCTTGTTGGTTCCTTCCTAGCTTTTGCTATGGAATGACAAATGTTTTACAGGTACAAAACAGTGTGAAGGCCTTTTAAATGCAGGTTTAAAATATATTCCATTTCCAAAGTAGCCCTTGTCTAGGAACATTAAATGCAATTTATTTAATTTTCTGGGGAATACTGGATTTCAGAAGGCTTAATTTCTACAGAAAATGTTCGCGACCAACAGTCTCACCCATGCNGTTCGCGACCAACAGTCACACCCATGCCAAAGTTTATACAGCCACATTAGGAAATACACTCCATATACATTTTTCGTTGTTTTCCGACATTCAATGTACACAGACAAGGAACCCTTTGCAAATGAACCACTCATGTATACTTGAGCCAAACTTATTCGCGTGAAAAAACAGTTACCATGCGATAATGAGAATTTTCTCATATTGTTTTGAAAGCACAAACTTGCGACATGCGTACGACGACCACGTCAATACAGACATGACGTACATTGTGTTTAATTATATGTGTTCTTTGTGCTGGAACGAGGAGAATGTCATATTGGTTATCTATAAAGATTCGCTGGTACATAAGAGAAGGTATGGACATGGCTTCGATGAGTTTATAGCAAGATGCTGATCATGAGTCGTTGATGCAATTTCCAAGTTCAGGTATAGTCTATGTCCCGATGATGATGATGTTCACAGGGGCCTGTCGCTTCTTGGAAAAAAGATCGAGAGCATTAAAAATTAAGTAGTGGAAGATTTAGTAGCCATCGACTAGCATGCACGGAGAACAGTGGCACAGATAATAGACCCAATCAATTGGCCGAATGCGCAGAAATATTAAGAATTGAATGCTCTTCAAAATATGTTAATGTCCAAATTGGCTGCAAAGCCGATGTTGCATGGCCTAGCAAGAATGTGCTGGATTTGTGCACTGACATACTGGAAATGATCGAAAATTCACTTTCCTGAACTCGAGAGTGTATTTGTATACATACATGTATGGTTGTGTGTTTATTCCATTCTATGAATGATGGTGGACCAAACCAAACTGACGACTGAGCTGCAGCGGGCCTTCGAAGCTGTTCGCCCGAAAAGTATGGCTACTGTGTTTTCATTATTTTGTTGGTGAGGTTGTGAGCCACCTGATATGATTTTACTTACACTTGTTTTGTGCTGCAATGGGATTTAGTTTCCTGAATACCCAGATGAGGTCAAAACAAATAAAATACCAGCGTGGACTGAAAACATTTACTTGGTTCTTGGTTGTACAAGTGCTGTTATGCTAACATTTACCAATTTATGCGGACTCAGCACCTAACGTTGGCCAATGCTGTTAAAAAGGCCTAGGCTGTGAATATTAAATTGAAATACACATGATGCGTTAAGCCTTGATTCAATTGCAGGGTACAGATGGTAGACCCTTTGGCATGAAGGAATGAGAATATTTTTCGGTGATTTTACATAATTATTGCAGGGAAGTGAATACAGCCAAAGTTGTAGGTGCTGAGGCAGTTCTCACGGAACGATACTCCTGTGCTACTGTCCTGTCCAAATGCTGAAGTCAGACTGAATATCATGGTGTCGGCTTCTGCTAATGATGGCNTACTCCTGTGCTACTGTCCTGTCCAAATGCTGAAGTCAGACTGAATATCATGGTGTCGGCTTCTGCTAATGATGGCTGGAGCTGGTGCCATAAATATGTGGAAAATACACTGAACCCTCTTATAACTAAACAAAACGATACAGAATAAAATTATATGGTAGTAATACATATTTGTTACATACCCGACTCTAATTATAAGTTAATTGTGTCTGTGAATGTGACATCACTGGGTATTTCAGCACACTAAAGAATATTATTAAAACAAATTAAGGCCAGGTTAGGGAGTCTGCTGAAAAGGGGAAGACATATTTACTTTGATACACTTGAATGAAAGAAATTATTAAAATGAATAAAATATATCTGAAAAATGGCCAAACCGATTCTGGTAAGCCTCACANACTTGAATGAAAGAAATTATTAAAATGAATAAAATATATCTGAAAAATGGCCAAACCGATTCTGGTAAGCCTCACATATGAACGAGTCCAAGTATCCCAACCTGGGGAGTTGGACGAGTCCATTCCCGCAAAAGGTGTGTGGGGCGCCAGACTCGATTGCATATTTCGTAAAGAAATGGAATTGAATTTAATAGATATGGGGTTAGAAGCACTTTCAATGCCCTTGGGATTTGTTTCCCCACTATTTCACTTCACTTGTGGTCACGTAGCATTAGAACCCTGGCCAGTAGGCTGGTCGACATGGCATCACTGGGGAGGATGCTCGTGGACGTTCCCTCGATTGGATGATGCACCTGATAGCTAAAGCATTCGGAGGGACACCGTACTGGTTCGCTTGTTATTCGCCCCCAAGAGTTACCTCTTGAGGTGAATAAAGCAAGACAGTCATTTGAGTCAGTTAGTACATGACGACGAGGCGGGTGTGTTTGGTTTTCGCCAGCGGATTCTATCGTGCTCGTGGCCGAGTGTTCGTCTCAGCCCGATGTCAACTAGGTGGTGTAAGTGACTGCAGATATGCAAGTGGTCACGAGAGCAATTAAAACACATTGCAATGAGGTGCAGTGTAATAGAGTCAACCCAAAGCCCTCATTACTAAAAATTACACACACCACAAGGTAATATATCAAAAGGAATTAATAGTGATTAAAATCAATTATTTTAGTAGCACCCAAAANATTACACACACCACAAGGTAATATATCAAAAGGAATTAATAGTGATTAAAATCAATTATTTTAGTAGCACCCAAAATTACTTAATGTGGTGGCCACAAAATTCACAAACACAGATAGTTAAAACGGAAAACGAGTCTGCCGAGATGCAGCTTTAGTTATACCAAATGGAATTTTCAACAGCTACCAAACAACAATTTCGAAAAAGCCTACTGGCATTACAGCACACCCCAAAACACTGGAATACATTATGCCACAATGAATTTAAATAGCTAACACACTGAAATGGCCAACCACTGACACACACACTCATGACTCACCATTGGAAAGCTCTACATCCCATGAAAAGGAAAGCTCAGCCACATCGAAATAACCATGGTAAGGTAGCAAGGGAGTAGATGTCGTGAAGCGAGCTCCCGTGGCTGAAATGTCACCTTAAAAAGGCAGTACACACCAACAGAAGTTAAATACCCATTCGCGGGTAAAGGCAAAACCAAGGAACATCGGATCCAGAGAGGAATCAAGAGAAGGAAGCCAACCATGCATGCGAGCTCGCCGAAGAACACAGACATAGATGGCGCTACTGGGTAGACGTTCTGGTGGTACACAATATAAAACAAATACATAACTAAGTGATATCGAAGTGAAATATTTACTTTTATTATTCAAGCAGCTTAAAATTTTATTGAAAAATTGCCTCATTTGAACACTGCGCACCTAGAGGCGGATATCTAGACTTCACTATGCTAAACTCTCCCACAAGAATACTCGTTATCCTAACCGATGTAGCTACACTGATGTAATTTGGTGCTGCAAAATTTCCACCTGCTCTGGAGGAGGTGTAGTGTAATAAAATAGCATGATATTTGTAAGTGTCTGCTGAATAGTTGTTTCCAGTGTAAAATGAAGGTTGTTTTAATTCCCTCAAGATAATAGTGGAAGAGCACTGGTAAATAGTAATGACAAATATACGTTAATTTCAATTAACTGTAAGTTTAAAATGTGGACATGATATATTTTGACATTTTAGTAAGAAATATAATCTCAATACTCTACAGTTGTCGCATGTTCACGTACGGTAAGTTATGCACAGCGAATTTATAGCAAATTGATATATTTTTAAGGTAAATGGTTTGCATGTTTGCTGAGCAACACACATCTCTTATTGAACTATAAACATTGACCATTCCTATTATTTATGTAGGTGCATGTTTATGAGCAAAATAGCAAGGAACAGATAAAATTCAATAAACATACTATCACTGTTACTGATGTAGCCAATATATGTGAATGTCACTTACGTTTGTACATAGGTATCACCAGTATTAAGTCTGGTGTGAAATGAATCTAATTGGTTTTTAAAGTTTTAAATTACGTTTTGGCTCGAAGAACTTCTTTCCACGTATTCATTTTCTAACTCTTAGTCAATGTCCATTTCGAAATTGTAATGAAAGCTATGGAGCAAATATAAAATATGTTACATAAAAAGGCAGTAAAACTTCACCCGTATCTGAATATATCTAATTAACCAAATTTATACCAATGCAAGTACTAATTTTCAAACACAGTGGTTAATCTCTTCTATAGTAATGTAAACAACATCGTCTTTTCTTTCAACTGTTCTGGTGTACTTACACCGGAATATAAATAAGGCGTAGCAGCACTACAGTACACTACACCGTTTAATGTTGTATTTAGGTAGTTAATATTTACTATACTCTGGCATATACCTTGATTTAANTGTATTTAGGTAGTTAATATTTACTATACTCTGGCATATACCTTGATTTAATATTCGTTTTGACCTTTGGTAGACGTCATATCCTGGTGGACGATTCGACTTGTAGTAAATCCATGGTTTAGTCGTTATTATTTTTTTATANCTTGGTAGACGTCATATCCTGGTGGACGATTCGACTTGTAGTAAATCCATGGTTTAGTCGTTATTATTTTTTTATATCAAATACTTTTGCGGTGGTTGGTGGGAAATTACTATTCAATCCTGTGTACAGATGTGTTGAAGTACGCACTTTATGCGTGAATAATTTTAACACGACTATATACATTAGAATTTGTGTATGTACGAATTTGGGCGTATTTTTAACACAGCGTGGTGCATAATGTTAGAATGACGTACAATCTGTGTTCGTATTATTACAAATTAATGTAAAAAAATCATTAATTTACGGTTAACGTAAAACTCATCCTTACAGCGTTATATGAAGCTAATGATGAAACGGAACGGGCTATCCTTGCTTGGACCGTGGCTTGTAACATCCATGTGTCTTTTCGCAGGGCTATATGGTAAATAATATTTCGTAAATTTTTATCAGTCAAACTCATTTGTAAAAGTTTGCCATTGGATAAAATAAGGGTAATTGTCTAGTGTAAGGGTTTTTCTGTAAAAAAAAAAAAAACCAGAAAAATTGTATATTTCCACACTACTAATTATGCAGAACACGAATATATATTAGGGGCATTAACGTCTGACCAATTTCGTGATATGTACCCATCTAACCTAACTGAACCTAACCCCACGACGAGTGAATCACTATTTTATATTTGTAAACTAACCTAGGGTTGTAAGGTGTTAATATAACCTAGGATAGTAGGGTTTTAAACAACGCTATGTTTTTAGTCTACCCTCGGATTTACAGTCCGTGCCGGTTAAACAACAGAAAGCTAGTCCGGAACACACTGTCATGAATGTCAATGACTTTGATAGATGCTTAGTGTAGCGGACAATTCTCGAGTTGTATGTTAATGAAAAAGATGTCCCCATCATTTTAAAATTACTGCCTGTGATAAAGGATAAAATACACTTTCCATAGTAACATACCTGGGTAAGATAGTAAAATTTGGTTTTCGGTGGGGAAGTAACGTAAAGCCACAGAAAGATATTGATTGAGAGACCTCACATCGTATCTTGGCGCCACGTCTATCTAGTTGCAATGAAACAGCACAGACAAAGTGGGAAACAAACTATCTACATTAATGATACGTAGATAGACAGTATTTTGAGTTTTGATAAATGCTGGCAAAATGGTTGTGTTCATCATATAAGCAAATGTGAATTTGGGTAATAGATTAATAGCAGTTCATGCAGTGGGATGTGTCGAAAATGCTCTTCTTGTCTATAAAGCTGGGAAAGCCAGTATTAATTTCATTAAGTGTTTTACCCAGAAGCTTGCACCTAATGTCCCTCCACCATCTGTGGTAGTGTTAATAATGCACCTTATCATTGCGCACAGATAGAAAAGAGCCACCTACAAAATACGCTGTGAAAGTAGATATGTCAACATGGTTAACGAATAATTTAAAACTTCTTTTATTGTGGGACTAAGTCATGAAAATGTGAGTAAGAAATTCCAATTATTAGGTAAATTCTNTGGTTAACGAGTAATTTAAAACTTCTTTTATTGTGGGACTAAGTCATGAAAATGTGAGTAAGAAATTCCAATTATTACGTAAATTCTCTTGTACTGTAACAGTTTTTGTTGCCAGTTCAAGTGATAGTAATGCAGATTACTGTTTTGGTGCAGAACAGTACAGATATAGGTCTACTCTGTCTATGTATGACAAAAAGACCATAATTAAATATTTTATTTTCAACAAAGAAATGGAGCGAGTCTTTGGCACAAATAACATACAAATAAAGACTACAAACAACACACAACAACTGGCACAAAAGACTAATGAAAACCAAAGGACCTTATAAACAACAAACATATATGTAGATGAAGTGATATATCTCAAGTAACTATATTCCACAAGTTGATGCGGAAAGAGGCCCTTTATAAATTGGTGGAATTGGCTAAATCAAAAGAGGAGTATACAAATTTGACGCGTATCTGACTTCTTTGGGACATGTGGTTCATCTTACTCTGTACATGTGCGACCTGAATGCTGTTGAGTTGGCTTGGGCGTGTGATGTGATGTGCGAAGGAAATGTTTCTGGGGATTTATCTGTTCAGAAGCTACAAGAGGTTANATATATCTCAAGTAACTATATTCCACAAGTTGATGCGGAAAGAGGCCCTTTATAAATTGGTGGAATTGGCTAAATCGAAAGAGGAGTATACAAATTTGACGCGTATCTGACTTCTTTGGGACATGTGGTTCATCTTACTCTGTACATGTGCGACCTGAATGCTGTTGAGCTGGCTTGGGCGTGTGATGTGATGTGCGAAGGAAATGTTTCTGGGGATTTATCTGTTCAGAAGCTACAAGAGGTTANTTGGCTTGGGCGTGTGATGTGATGTGCGAAGGAAATGTTTCTGGGGATTTATCTGTTCAGAAGCTACAAGAGGTTACTAGATACTGTAATCAATACCAACTGGGAAGGGTACTGTGGCCATGTGCAGAAACTGGAGTCTGAATACTGGGAAAGGGACGGTATTGTGTCAGAAGTCATTGACAGTATTGTTGTTCGTCTTGACAACAGAAGTGATTTCTCGAGTGGATCTGACGAGTGCAGTTCGGACAGCGAAAAAGAGAATCTGTTCACCATTAGCATTACCTCTTCCTTGAGGAGAGTGCATGCTTTTGTTTAGTATAGTACAGTCTTACATCGCGACTGGCTTATCGTGCCAACGCAGTATACCTGCCAGGGTTTAGAGTTGGGGCCAAGACAATAGCGTATCATTAAAAGAGGAAAATTTTTTAAAAATAAAAAACCACTTACTATATTTGTATTGGATGTGACGTACCAGATGTGACGTAATTGGTCAGGTATCAATAATGTGGAACTAAATTAATGCAAACAAACATTTATACTCAAATTGAACAATAATTTGTATTTTAATTGAACGATAATAAAACAAATAATAATATTTACATATTAGAACCATTTAAAGAAAAATTAAATATGTAATTTTAATGAGGATTATAGAAACCATTATTAACATAATGATAATCCTATTCACTAACATTTGCAGCTACCTGAAAAAAACATAAAGTAAGCATTAAATCTTAAGTAATATAAAGAGAATCCAAATCATTATGATTCACAGATTTAAAAAAAGGAATAGTGTTATTACATCTAATGAATCAAATCATGAGTACTATTCACTCACATTTTATTAACTTTGAAAATACACAACAGTATTCCCTGCTGTTTTCGTGCAGGGCTCCTTTAAAACTGGAATTTTCTGTCATTAATAGAAACAAATTTTTCACTAATAATAAATTGTCTTTTCCCTTGACAATAGCTCTTCATAAAAATTACGAAGATATCCCCATCTTTCTGGACCCTACTTTGACACACACCGGCATACTAAAATTCATTACCTTACGAGCTAATGAGTCGCACTGGTACATAACTTCCCCTGGTACTACTGCACCTGTTGCTCTTGATACTGCTTGCTTCACCTCACCTTCAGTAAGTTCTTTGCTTGTTCCACAGTCGTGAACAACTTCTGATTCTTCATCCGAGCTATCAGTATACACTTCCTCATATTTTCAGGGCTTTTGTTTCTTTGGTCCTAGGTCAAGGTTTTTATTCATGTTTAATACTTATCTTTTCCATTAGAGTATCTGAGAACGTGCAAATAAGAAGGGGATCTGTATCATACACTCTTAAGTAATGCATTGATCTGATACTAGTAATACCAGCAACATTTTCTTATCGGTTGTCAAGGAGTGCCGCTTGGGACTCAATCTCATCTTTTGAGACAAATATAACTATTAGGTGCTCGCTGCTTTGCCCCATGCGAGCAAGTGGAAGTTAAGGACAGAGAAGTTATATGATAGTTGTGGCAAGTTACAAGGAATGTTTGCAATGTCAGGTGAGCGATAATCCAGTATGTACGTATCTTGTTAAGAAAAACTTCCCGCCGCAATAAATTATTTTCAGCAGATTGAATTTCTGCATTTATCTGAATAATTTTTTAGTGGGTTTATTGTCCTAGTTTCTCTCNAAATTATTTTCAGCAGATTGAATTTCTGCATTTATCTGAATAATTTTTTAGTGGGTTTATTGTCCTAGTTTCTCTCAGAATGACTCGGGGTGCGGCGAACCTTCCAGGTCAAGGCCAGCGCCTATGAAAGTGCGATGGGCCTTTGAGCCGGGAGTCAGTGGCTGGAGTTTTAGCGATAGACGATGAGCGAAATGAGCACGAGAGAAGTGGCCAGCGGGAGGAAAATCTGCAACTGCGATCATCGGCACAGCAAATATTTCGACCAGCAGGCTGAACTATTGGACCGGATGTGTGAGTGAAATACATTACAAATTATGGCAACAGGCAGACTGAAAGTGTGTTAATGATGAGTATGAGTTAATTGAGTATAATCAAACAGTGACATTAAAAAGGACATTAATAGAGTTAAAATAGACATAAAATATTGTGTTCACTGAGAAATAAAAATAGTAATAGTGTAGATAGATAGATTAATACTGTAAATAATAGCTTTGTGAATAAATTAAAAATCAAATATAGTTCTTTTATTTTTATTAAAACCTCTATTACTCATGAACTCGGATATGACCCTCAGGCACCTTGTAACACTGGTGTCAGAAGTGGATGGAGGCAATTGTTATTTAATAAATTTATACTAAGTTAAGCAATAGGCAAGTTAGTAATNCTGGTGTCAGAAGTGGATGGAGGCAATTGTTATTTAATAAATTTATACTAAGTTAAGCAATAGGCAAGTTAGTAATTTAAAAAAAAATTAATTTTAATTGCTGTAGGCTGCAAAAATTGAGACTGTTTTGTACAACCTGTGAATGTGAACTAGAAAAATGTCTACACATCTGGAATAACTGAGCATTAATTGAGGGGCTAAGTAGCAAAATGGTTAATGTGAGCATGAGTGTTAATAGTCTTGATAACAAAATTAATAGTGTGAAAGAAAGTGTAAATAAAACTGTAATTACGTAAATTAGTTCTGTAATTCAAACTGTAAATAGTGTAAATGAAAATGTAGACAGGAAAATACAATTCATTAGCGAGTTAGTGAATACAAGTATTGACTCTGTGGATGAGAAAATTGCCAGTGTAAATGAAAGAATGGGCAGTGTTGAGAATGAAATGAAACAAGATCAGTGCATTAGAGGACTGGCAGGAATTTCTTCAGCAGCGGAGTTCCACTACCACCACATCATCAGCCAAGAAAAGTGGGAAAGCCGTGCAAGACATAACAAACACAGCAACCTCTAAGGATAGTCAGCAGCTCTGCAGCATTGCTATTGTGCTGTCAGGAGTGGGAAAGGGGGTTTCAATTAAACCCGCCCCTTACAATGGCCTGACTTCTTGACAGGAGTACTAACACCGGCTTGGGTAATTATTCAGTTTAGGGGCTTTTCTGAAAAACACAATAAAATTTCAAAATTATGATATATTTCNCTGGTGTCAGAAGTGGATGGAGGCAATTGTTATTTAATAAATTTATACTAAGTTAAGCAATAGGCAAGTTAGTAATATAAAAAAAATTAATTTTAATTGCTGTAGGCTGCAAAAATTGAGACCGTTTTGTACAACCTGTGAATGTGAACTAGAAAAATGTCTACACATCTGGAATAACTGAGCATTAATTGAGGGGCTAAGTAGCAAAATGGTTAATGTGAGCATGAGTGTTAATAGTCTTGATAACAAAATTAATAGTGTGAAAGAAAGTGTAAATAAAACTGTGATTACGTAAATTAGTTCTGTAATTCAAACTGTAAATAGTGTAAATGAAAATGTAGACAGGAAAATACAATTCATTAGCGAGTTAGTGAATACAAGTATTGACTCTGTGGATGAGAAAATTGCCAGTGTAAATGAAAGAATGGGCAGTGTTGAGGATGAAATGAAACAAGATCAGTGCATTAGAGGACTGGCAGGAATTTCTTCAGCAGCGGAGTTCCACTACCACCACATCATCAGCCAAGAAAAGTGGGAAAGCCGTGCAAGACATAACAAACACAGCAACCTCTAAGGATAGTCAGCAGCTCTGCAGCATTGCTATTGTGCTGTCAGGAGTGGGAAAGGGGGTTTCAATTAAACCCGCCCCTTACAATGGCCAGACTTCTTGACAGGAGTACTAACACCGGCTTGGGTAATTATTCAGTTTAAGGGCTTTTCTGAAAAACACAATAAAATTTCAAAATTATGATATATTTCCACTCTACTAATCACGTAGAACACAAATATACTAGGGGCGTAGCTTTAAAATAAGTAAAACACATTAAAAAAAATTGAACAAAATTGCAAAATGAACAGTATATCCAGTTTGTTTACATTTCTGAACGAAACGTCCTAGACCAACAAAAGTTGTATTAATGGGTTCTGCACAGCTTACCTTGTTCATATTCAAGAGGGCGTAATGTTCAAATAAGTTGAACATATTTAAAAAACTTGCGAAATATGTTTGTATATATCTATTAATGTCAGAGGAATTATACCAGCCCCCTACCTAGGTGAGTCAATTTACATTCTTTTGGTGTGTTTTACNACTTGCGAAATATGTTTGTATATATCTATTAATGTCAGAGGAATTATACCAGCCTCCTACCTAGGTGAGTCAATTTACATTCTTTTGGTGTGTTTTACGGTTCCTTTAAATCCCTACTATCCTACATTCGTAGTTAAGTGTACAACCCAACAATCCTAGGTTATTTTAAAAATGTAAAATAGTGATTCACCCATCATGGGGTTAGGTTCTGTTAGGTTAGATGGGCACATATTACGAAATTAGTCTGACGTTAATGCCCCTAGTATATCCGTGTTCTACGTGATTAGTAGAACAGAAATATATCATAATTTTGAATTTTTTTTTTTCAGAAAAGCCCCTAAACTTAATAATTACCCCGGCTTGAAATAGTCTCAACCCTGAATGGCTGGTCAGATGAACAGCGGGCATACTATCTTGCAGCTATACTATGAGGCCCCGCGCTGAGCATACCACAATTTCTGCCAGAGCGACATCGACTGGAGTACCCCACACTGGTGTCGGCCTTGGAGCTACGTTTTGGCGACCGATACTTGCAACATGCCCACCATGGCCAACTGCGAAGCCACACTAGTGAACAGAGGACCCACTGCAGGAGCTATGGCAAGACATTGTGCTGCTTTCCCACCTATCTCTGAAAGAGTGCCCCGAGGAGGCATGTGACATCATCACAGTCGGTTTCTTCATCAATACCATCGCCGACTCAGAGGTACGGATAGTAGTACGCCTGGCTGCACCCCACAACATGCAAGACGCCCTGGCCCGAGCACTGGGGGGTGGAGTTAGCAAGACAGGGGGCCAACATCCGGTACGTGCAGTGACGTTGAACGAAGATGACGATTGCATCAAGAAGACATTGAAGGAGATGCAAACGACTATCAGTTACATCACTTCCAGGGTCTGAGCTACAGAGCTTCGTCGCCCCCCCCCCCAACCAAACGGCTTTAGTGTTGGTCATGTGGACAGCCAGGGCACCTGAGAGCTTCCTGCCCAAAACAGCAGCAGCAACAGAAGTAGAAGCGGGACAACAGGCAAGAGGTAGGTGAGAATAGACCATATTCTGAAAACTTGTAAACACTGAACTTGGGGGTGAAGGTTGGTGACTGCTTTAGAGAAGACCACAATGTTGTTATATGTGCGGTTGGTGAAAAGGTTTGGGATGCAATACTTGTGGAGGGGAGTCTGAATGCTGTTCCTTGCCAGATGGTTGTCGACACTGGGGCGACCATAACAGTAGTAAGACCAGACGTCCTTAAGCCTTCCCTCCAGCGATCGCCCGACGACAGCATGGAACCATGCTGTTTGACTACAGTAACAGGTGAGACCACACCAATTATAGCAAAGAGAAAAGTGATCTTGAAGCTTGGTGACCTTACCATAGAGCATGGTGTTTATAGCAGAAATAGGGAATGACTGTCTTTTGGGGCTTTATATACTACGTAGGCTGGGGTGCTGTATCGGCACTCGACCTCGTGTGCTATGGGTAGGTAGTACAGAGCATGGACTTTGTTCTCTTCTAATTGTGACAGTTTTCTAGTTAGAATAATAAATTTGTTCGACAGTGCCGTTCATCTTGAGAAGGAGGCAGTGATAGGTGTTTGCAAGCAGGTCACACTGATATTTCCAAATGTTCTAGAAGATTCTAAAGTAAAAGAAACAGAATGTCATTCATCATTCATCAGAAGTACTGGAGGAACTACTTGTAAGAACGAAAGAAAATCTTAACTGCTGGCGATAGGAGAAGGCTGTCTCTGAATTACTGTAGGGAAATAAGGATACCTTCTTGTGTGGACCAAATAACTGTGGAAAGACTGATGTAACCTGCCACCACATAGATACTGGAGATGCCAGGCCCATAAAGCAGCCACCAAGACGGCTGCCACCAGCTTCGCATGAGGCAGTTCAGAAAATTCTGAAGGAAATGATGGAGTTAGATGTGATAGAACCATTGGTTAGTCAATGGCGATCATCCATTGTACTTGTTAAGAAGGAAGATGGATCTCTAAGGTTTTGTATAGATGACACATTGAACAGCTTAGCAGTTTTGCAATGGTTTTCTACTTTGGACATGAAGAGTGGGTACTGGCAGAGCGAGGTAGCCCCAGAGGACCAAGAGAAGACTGCACCCAAGGGAAAGGAACCTGACAGTTCAAAGTTATGCCATTTGGGCAATGTAATGCCCTGCCACCTTCGAACGCCTGATGGAAAAAGCTCTGCCTTTAGATATCTGTCAGGTTTACCTAGATGACATTGTTATGACAGGGAGGACACTTGAAGAGCACCTATCACGCTTAGACTCGGTATTCCAGAAAATGGCGCAGCCAACTTGAAACTAGTTCCAAAGAAGTGCCACCTGTTCCAAAAGAAAATAAATTTCTTCGGACATGTAGTGTTGGCCCATGGAATAGGAACAGACTTCGAGAAGACCAAAGCAATAAGAGATAGGACGACACACACTGTAGTTCGGAGTTTCCTGGGATTATGTTCCTATTACAGCCGATTCGTACTTGGGTTCGCCATGATCGCCAAGCCACTACGTGAACTGACTGAAGCAAAAAGGAAGTTTCATTGGACCACTGAGTGTGAAGATGCTTTTAATAAGCTAAATTAAATTCTGATATCTCCACCAGTCCTGGGTTTCTTAAAAAGTGAGGGCATGTTCATTTTGGACACTGATGCTAGTGATGTAGGCATTGGAGCTGTGTTATTACACGTTCAGGATGGGAAGGAAAGACCACTATAAGACTTTAGTAAGGCATTGCATAAGCTTGAGAGAAATTACTGTATTATATGCAGGAAGCTTCTGGCAATGGTGAAGACAATTTCACACTCCCACCCCTACCGTTATAGCAGATATTTTATTCTAGGAACCTANGAAATTACTGTATTATATGCAGGAAGCTTCTGGCAATGGTGAAGACAATTTCACACTCCCACCCCTACCGTTATAGCAGATATTTTATTCTAGGAACCTACCATGCTTCATTACACTGGCTACTAAATTTTAAGAACCCCGAAGGTCAAATAGCCTGATGAATACAGCATCTTCAAGAATATGACTTTGAAATACAGCACAGATCTGGACGCCTTCACGGCAATGTAAATGCACTTTCTAGGAGGTTGTGTGAGCCATTGTCATTGTGAACACCAGGAAGGCAAGAGTGCGAATCAATGAAGGTAAAGGGGAAAAGAATTCAAGGTTCTCTATATTGTGATGGGATACCTACCTGCAGTGATGAGAATATTAGGAAAGATCAGCTGAATGATCCCACTTTGCATACATTACTAAAGTGGAAAGAAGTTTGCTGTCTGCCAAAATGGGAAGAGATATCTAGTCTGAGCGCAGCTGTCAAAGCATACTGGGCACAATGGAATTCCCTTTTACTGAAGAATGGCATATCTCACAGACTGGGAAGGTAATTATGGAAAACATACATGGTTACGGTTGGTCCTCCCAGAATGCAGGTTTCCTGAAGTCTTAAAGGAACTGTATAATGTGGCAGCCAATGGGCACTTTGGCGTTAATAAGACCCTCAACAGAGTTAGACTGAGATTCTACTGGCTTCATTGTCAGGAGGATGTTGAGAAGTGGTGCTGAATGTGCGACACCTGCACTGTGAGGAAGGGCCCAAGGACTAGGGGGTAAGGTCACCTCCAGAAATACAATGTTGGAGCCCCATTCGAAAGGATGGCATTAGACATTCTGGGTCCCTTGCCTGTCGCAGCTAGAGGTAATCGGTATCTATTGGCACTTACTGTGGCCGATTATATCATAGAGCATCTCTTCGCGAGTTTTGGGGTGCCACTAGAACTCCATTCTGATCAGGGAAGAAACTTTGTAGCTGTGGTGTTCCAGGAGGTAACAAAGATTCTGGGAATGCAAAAGACTAGGACTACAGTCATACACCCTCAGTCGGATAAAATGGTTGAATACTTAACTGCACTCTTGAACAGTACCTGTCAATCTTTGAGGCAGACAACCAAAAGGATTGGGTTTCAAAGGTGCCATTGTTTCTCCTTGCTTACCGCTCGGCAGTTCAAGAGTCCACAAGGGTAACACCGGCAAGGATGCTGTTTGGAAGATAGCTATCCCTCCCTAGTGCCCTGCTGTTTGGCCAACCGACAGAAGAGGAAACTGCAGCTGCAGATTATGCCAGCGAATTATGTAACACACTAATTGGCATTCATGAGTTTGCTCAAGAGCACCTCAGAATAAATAGTGACAGGATGAAGACGCAGTATGATTGGAGAATGTCGAGTGAGGTATCTCAAGGATGACAACTGGTGTGACTGTACAATCCACAGAGGCGAAAAGGGTACTGCCCGAAGGTACAGAAATGTTGAGATCCTGAATAAGATCAATGATGTGGTCTTTCAGATTTGTCGTCAAGGATTTTGGGCGAAGTCAAAGGCTATCCACATCGACTGACTGGCACTCTACGAAGGTTCAGATGTTGCAAAGTCTGCTCGGGATGAACAAACTTGAAAGGGGGGAAGGGGCAGTGTTACATGCACGCTGCTTTGTCCTGCGCGAGTGAGTGGATGTAAAGGACAGAGCAGTTATATGATAGTGGCAGCGAGTCACAAGGAATGTCCGGTGAGCGAGATAATCCAATATGTGTGTATCTTGTTACGAAAAGCTTGCCGCGATAGATCATTTGTGTCTAGCACGCTCCTGACCTTCAGCAGATTGAATTTCTGTTTGCATTTATCTGAAGAATTTTCTTGTGGTTTACTGCTCTAGTTTCTCTCAGCATGACTTGGGGTGTGGTGAACCTTCCAGGTAAAGGCCAGCACCTATAAAAGTGCGACAGGCCTCCGAGCTGGGAGTTGTTGAGTGGCTGGAGTTTAAGCAATCAACAGGAGGAAAATCTGCGACTGCAAGTATCGGCACAGCGAATAGTGTGACTGGCAGGCTGGACTATTGGACTGGATGCATGAGTGAAGGACATTACAAATGTTGGCAACAGACAGACTGAAAGTGTGTTAATAATGAGTGTGAGTTAATTGACTTATCACCATACAGACATTAAGGACGTTGATTAAAGTTTAAAATAGACATTAAATATTGCGCTCACTGAGAAATGAAAAGAGTATTAGTAGAGATAGATAGAGTAATGCTGTAAATAATAGCTGTGTGAATAAATTAAAAATCAAATTTAGTTCTTTTATTTTTATTAAGACCTCCATCGCTCAAGAACTCGGATACGCCCCTCAGTCGTCTTGTAACATGTCATGACATTTGACTGAAGCCACTTCATAAAACTCTTTGACGTTTATTAAATTGGTCTGTCTTCCTTTAACTGCTCGCCTTACAGTACACTTCATGGAACTATCCACTCTATCTATGGTTCCCTTAACGGNGTCTGTCTTCCTTTAACTGCTCGCCTTACAGTACACTTCATGGAACTATCCACTCTATCTATGGTTCCCTTAACGGTGACTGGCAGCAAAAAAATTCCTGGTACATTTATGGTAAAGTCTTGATCAGCAATGCAAATATCAGTAACAGTGAACTTGTTTTTGAATTGCCCAACATAGTTTTCTGTAAAAAGACTGTTGTTTTCCACTTCAGGAACTAGTGCTTTAACTTGTTGTAAAAGTCATTTTATAAATACCCAAACTGAATACTTTGAATGGGTTTAAATCATANGTCTGTCTTCCTTTAACTGCTCGCCTTACAGTACACTTCATGGAACTATCCACTCTATCTATGGTTCCCTTAACGGCGACTGGCAGCAAAAAAATTCCTGGCACATTTATGGTAAAGTCTTGATCAGCAATGCAAATATCAGTAACAGTGAACTTGTTTTTGAATTGCCCAACATAGTTTTCTGTAAAAAGACTGTTGTTTTCCACTTCAGGCACTAGTGCTTTAACTTGTTGTAAAAGTCATTTTATAAATACCCAAACTGAATACTTTGAATGGGTTTAAATCATAGCTGACATCTGCAAAAGAATAAACATTATCTAAGTGCCACACACATCATGTGAAGATTGTTACTTGGGAATGACTCTAATGTGCATGTTGGATCTCATCTTAGTCTATCAATGCATAGTTCTCAGAAAAGTCTACTTGCATTACAGTCTCTTTTGGGTTTGTTTTGATTGCTATTTTGCGGCTGTCAAAATATTGTGATTGGTTTTTCTTAATAAAAGAATGGGTTTTAAAATGTTTAATCTTTGAATTGAGTTCAGACATCCCTTCATGCAATGCAGTTACATTCTCTACAAGCTTAGGATGTTTTTTTTTTTTATAATTTACCCGCTTTTCCCATTTTATTTTTTTGTCAAACTCACAGGACTCACCAACGATAGTTTTGATATCATAGACACATTTTCCACATATATGATTCACTATTTGTATCACAACACACTGCTGGTAGAAATGTGTTATGTGATGTTTGAAAGTTTACCACAGATTTATACCTTCTACCAAATAAGAAAAATTAGCATGGTATTTGCAAACTCACACTGTGTTTGGCATCTCATTGAGAGGTAGAATGTTTGCTGGTTGTAGATCTTAGAATTTTGACAGTGAAATCTTGTGCTGAGGATAAGCTTTCATACATACACCATATACTTAATATATTCCCATAACTGGAGGTCATATTTGTTTTGATTTCCTTTTTCCTATATTTGGATTCTTGACAGATTTCACATCACGCTTTCCAGGTGCCTGTTGACTGATGTCATCGTGCTTGTAAAACTCTTCTACTGCAGCGATGCATTCTTCTGAAAGTTTTCTTGAAGGGGTTTTCCTTCCTTTAAACAGTTCACTGGCTAGGTTTGGGCTAAATGTTTCAATTAATAAGTGTTTTACCACTGCACGCTTATTTCCTGGGTTTTTAGGCAAGATGTTTTTAACCTTTTTTATGGCCTTTCCAAGTGTGTGTGGACAGTTATATGTTCCGAGTTTAGGATGTAAGTTCACTATAGACTTAGTGGCTTCTTTTCTTCTCTTCCTACTGAGTTTTTGTCTCTCTGTCTCTCTTTTTTTCCATCAATATAGCATTGTTAGATTGTAGTAGCTCCTTTTGTTTGGCTATTATTTAGTCTATTTTGAATTTTGTCTTTTTCAATGTGGTCTTTCACTTTTTCTCATCAGTCTTCTTTGTTTTATCCCTTCATTCCTCTAATCATATTTTCACTCTCCATTATAGCCTATAAAAAAGCAGAATTGATAATATTCTATATTTTACAAAATAAAGACCTAATCATTTATCGTACATCCAGTACGACTGTCCAGGTGTGACACAAATTTCATAGCTCAATTTTTGTACAAAATCAAATAAATGCTTTTTTCTAAGTGTTTGGTTCCAAAAAGACAACGCTATTCTGCTTGCACAAATTTATAACATAACGGGAAGATTTCCATTCCTACTAGAACAACTTTTCATAGTTTTCTTGTATCGGATGTGACATTTCAACTTGCATGCAAACTGAGGTAAAAAAAATGCATACTTGCTTTTCTAATCCAAAACTGAACTCAACTAAAGATATGAAAAAAAAAAAACATAACCTTAACTCTTTAACATACTGAAACATCCAATATGGTGATAATTGATCATTTAAAAACTATTAAAAGATCAGCTGATTAACACTTGCAAGTAGTCAAGTGGGCTACTGTTATTTTGTAAAACTGAAACATGGAAAAAGACAATAAAATATAAAAAAGTTTTTTTACCGAATTAATTCAAAACTTTTCTTATATGTATTTTATGTTTTCTGTTGACAGTAATTAATTTAATTTTTTTAGTATCTGGTGTCAGTTGCAAAATAATGGCTGCTGCTTTATAGGAAGCAGTGCCGAATGTTTTTGTAGCTGATGATGCTTTTCCTTTACACAAACACGTCTAGTGATGACGAAACGATTTCACGGAACACACGAGAAGAATGATCCTAAGAGAATTAATTCTGTATGACTTAAAAATTGACCCATTCCTTGTAAGGGGTTACAGTAGAGCCACTTTGCAGTAAATTTGACCATGTGACACCCCGTCTGAAAAATAGTAGTTGTCGAGATAATGTAGGTTTTGAGTGGTTTAAACAATGTTAAAAACCACAGATTAGCAACCTAAACGTACTACAGGCTATGTACGGTAAAATGAAAACTTTTTGAACTATTTGGAGTAATAGTCAATAAATATATTTTATTGTAATCTTAGACATTCATTTTAGTGTCTGATAAAGTATGTTTCTACATAGCATTATTTTTTAAAAATAGGGGTTGAGGATAAAAAATGGCTGATAAGGAAAAAATAATTAAAGCCTCAAAAGTGTTTACTTTACCGTGAACAGCCTACAATTTTCTGCCTTTTATTTTAGTTTTAATGTTTTCAGTTTTACTAAAACACAGAAAACACTAAATTAATTACCAGAAAATGGCGGTTTACCTATATCGGTATTTTTAGGTTGCTATAGGCCATACATGGTTACTTAACACTTTTCTGAAACCCTACCAAAGTTATACTTTTGGTTACAGATTACGTATCCTTCCGCTACGTGTAAACATAAACACTGCCATGTGACTTGTATGTTTCAACTCTCAAATGCTTTGTATACTGTTTTCAGTTGTTCAAGGAATTCTGTCATGTTTCAGAAACAGTTATGTGTGAATGTTCACAATTTAGGTTTATAGCCATATTAAGGTCAGCTTTATGACTTTTTAACATCTGTATTGACGATAGTTCTTATGGTTATTATTTTACATTGTTAACATATTTGTGTTATACACAATATAGCACATAATACACATAATACATGTTAATATTTTGCAGTGACTGTGTTTAACCCTGTTATAACTGTGGGGGAAAGAACTGTAGTATTAAACTTCTTGTTATTGATATGGGTTGCGTTATTTCGTTGAAAGGACGGCCTCAGTTGGAATAAATATTTAAACGAAGGAGCAACCAGTACAACAAAATATACAGTAAATTCAAGTACGCAACTCTTATCGCTTATTTTTTTGTACGTAGCATCGACAAACTGCATAGACAGGGGTGAACATGCGCACAAATAGACCTACCATAATTTTTATTCTGCTTTTATTTGTGTGCACTTAGTTTTTGCTGGTTTTATTTAATTATAATTTTCTGGCTGGGCTTGTAATTTGTTGGGATTGTGGCAAACATTGNCTCTTATCGCTTATTTTTTTGTACGTAGCATCGACAAACTGCATAGACAGGGGTGAACATGCGCACAAATAGACCTAGCATAATTTTTATTCTGCTTTTATTTGTGTGCACTTAGTTTTTGCTGGTTTTATTTAATTATAATTTTTTCTGGCTGGGCTTGTAATTTGTTGGGATTGTGGCAAACATTGAAATCACAGAAAAGTTAAGCACGTTACACAACTGTGTTTCAAACACCTAGGGTGAAGTTACAAGTTGTGACAAATAAACAAACATGACTTTCAAATAATTATTTTTGTCATAAAAACAGTTCACCGTTACAACGTATAAATTTTGCATGTACAATATTTGCACTCGCACACACTGGCTTAGCGTATAATGGAGAGGCAACAATAAATACCCCTTTCACACGCAGGGGTCACGAGACACGTTACAGTATATTTATTCCTGCTGTGGCAACACAGATATCACACCATTGTAACTTGCCTAGGTAGATTAAAAAAACACAACATGTACAAACTTGATGTGAACATTTTAACTAGTTTTTGAAGGAAGAAAGAGTAACCCTTGTTCTGCATAAAGCAATATGTCCTGTCACGACTCGTAACTTCTGCCGACTTCGGATTTGTAACCGTCTCGCCATCATATCTAAATATATTATAATATATATTCAACCATTAAAATCTTATTTCAGTTTTAAATTATAAATTCAATAATCATTATTTTCTGTAATGAGTATAAAATTGCTAAAATTGAAAACATATATAATTTTCCTGCTACTGCTAGTGTTGTGAAACTTCGAGAGACAGAAAGAAAGAGAGGGAGACAGATGGAGAGAGACACGCTCTGCCTACAGCCTATTTGAAGTTTCTTCCTTTGTCAAAAAAAAACCTGTCACTAGGGCTTGCGCACCGTATTTTGCGCTGATATTTTTTACTGTAACAATGAAATATGTTTCCATCAGGACTACTGAAATATTTAAATATTTCAACAGGCAACTTTTAGTTTACAAATAGGATACCAAAAACTTGGTTAAAACAATAGTTTAACTGTGAACTATTTCTTACTAGCTGTTGCCAACACATCTCCCTGTTTTTAATTTGTATTGAATAAAAAATAAATATTAGAAGCTGTAGGAGATACTAACTTAAAATTTAATTGATTCAAAAATAGAATTCTTTAAAGTTAATCACAGTGTTATATATTTGTTGTATGTAAGTTTTAAAAAACAGGTTCATATGTTACTCCTAGGGTGATTTTTCAAAGGTTTGTTTCAAAACATTTGAAGAAACAGTGAATGGATTATAATCAGTGGTTTTTTTACATTGTTTATACCATGTAAACCTACATTGTGAATTCTACTACTTTTCAGACAGGGTGTCACATGGTTATATTTCCTGCAAACTGACTACTAAAATTCTTTTCAAGGAATAGGTTGAATTTCCAGTCTCCCTAAAGTTACAGACTTTGCAGAGCCAGGTGTGTAGTAGAAAAAACATTTAGAATTATGTGATCTGTTTTTTTGAGTTTTGCAGAAGTCAATTTTTTTACACTCTAAACATGCTATCTTAGTTATTATGACTTGTGTGTATTTACAAAACTACTTCAGAAGAAAATCTACTTTATATACCCCTTCCAAAGCATTTGAGGATGTAGGCCCAAATCCAACTAACAGAATCTTGACAACACAACGTGGAATGTCCTTTACACCTTTGTGATCTGCCATAAGGAAAGTGTCAAGTATGGCTGAAAACATCCTGCATGGAAATTATATAATCAAATAATGCAGCAAAACTTTGTGAATTGAGCACTGATGGTACAACACTACAGTCAAACAAAATAAATTCTTTAACTCTCAGCACTGACATGAATATATTCTGTACCATATAAGAAGGCCATTTTTGACAGCTCGGCGAAAGTAGCACCACTGTTTACATCTGACTACGTATCCTTCCCCCATCAGCTGGTCCGTCACGTCGGGGCTGTATTTTTTATCAAGACGCTGTCAGCTAATCCACTTCTCATTGTACTGTAATGCTAAAAAATTTTAAGATATTTAAGACTGACATCTGTCTAAAAATATAAGTAGATTATAAAGTTAAAAATGTAAAATGTTGCAATTAATTATATATTTGATAACTCTTTATTAATTTGTCCGAGATAGTGAATTTGGGTTAAAATTTGCGAGACTGTCTGTTGTAACTATTATTACACTTTGGACGTTATAGCTAATATATTCGAGTTGGAAATATGTGACGTGGAATAACGTTAGAATTGCTTAAAAACTATTCACGCGTGTCTACGGAATGAAGGAGATGGGTTTCGAGAGAACAATATGGCGTATAATTTACGTAGACGAACGATTACCGGCCGAATATAAATTACTTTTACTCCAAATCGTTGTACATGAAATATATGTTACTTTAAAAATTATGCAGAGCTCGTGGAAAAATATAACTATTGGCATATGTTTGTAAATTTGTTATATATCACGCAGGAAAGAGGTTCATTTCTGGCTGGTAATAGCTCGCAAAATATCCGATAGATAGTGCGCAGCACGTCACGGCAAAGTTTTGAGTAACTCTTTTTATGGTCAACAGATAGCGTATCTTTAAAGTTGATAATTCTTATGTTATGGGCTGGAAATATATTTCAAATTCGTGTCGTTTCGTCAAATTATTAGAAAAAATAATTCAACAATAGTATACCATATTTCTGTATGCTTTTGGAATTAATATCATGGACGTGTTGAAAGCAAGGTTGGAGATGGATGATACGGCGTGAAAAAGCTTTCTGAAGTTAGCACAACTTCAGAAAACTTTTCCACGTCGTATCATTCGATTGTACATTTCATTTTGATCACCTAAACATAACTACATTATCACGAAGTTTAGTTTTTAACACTAACAACCATTGTTTTGTGACCTTGTAAAATAAAATGTATTAATAAATCTAAGAACTCTTTCTTATCCGCGTATTTTCTGCTTTTCTGATGTGCATCGGCAATGCACTCAGAATAGCCAACATAATTTTAACTTTTGTTCGTTCGTGCATCAGCTCATACAGGATTTTGTAAATGGCACTTAGTTTGTTTCGTATACGTAAAGTGCCACTCACTGACTGTCAGAAAGTGGCCTTCTTATACGGTATGGACCATAACATAATGTAATGCTCATTTGTAAATTTAATTTATATGTGGTAAACTGTGCTTATGAAGTATTTTATTTTTGAAGTAATATGNTAATGTAATGCTCATTTGTAAATTTAATTTATATGTGGTAAACTGTGCTTATGAAGTATTTTATTTTTGAAGTAATATGTCATAAGCAGAATGCATGAAAATTGTTCTAATAAATTATTTTATGTACTTACAAACATACTACTTTCTGTCTCTCCCCCTTTGTACTCGTCAAGCAAGAAAAGCAGACTGTTGAAAGCAAACCATTTGCTGGAATATACTTCATCTGCTCCAGCTCCAGAATGTTGCATTTGCACTTTCTGNGACTGTTGAAAGCAAACCATTTGCTGGAATATACTTCATCTGCTCCAGCTCCAGAATGTTGCATTTGCACTTTCTGTTTTTCACGTCAAAAAGAAGCTATGAGAGACTAGTTTTTCCTTCACTGCTGCACCCCGATATTGCACTTGCTGTCCAAGTATCATTTTTTATAATTTTTCTTGTAGTCTGCATTCTGTGGATACCACAAATAACGATGGTATCTGGAAAGTTAAATTAATACTGAACATCTTTCTTGGACCTACACCATTTTGTTGTGCGAATTCAGGCATTTGGGTGCCGGCCGAACATATGAACACTGACTGAATGTGCGGAACAACTATTCACTCAGATACAGAAACTGTTTCTACTGTGCGAACGTGCTGAGCAAGCGTTTGCTTGGATTTTCTACGCAATCATCCCCAAACGAAAACGTTTGCTTGGCTGGGATGTTTACATGAACCAAACGAACAATGATTCACTTGCTCTCCAAGTGAAAATGCACCTTTGCATATCCTTCTAATTTACCTGTAAGTTTTGCGAAATAATATAAAATACAACCAGAAGAGATCTTTCCCAGATGTCCAGTACACATAGCGATGATTTTTGAGTATTCTGTTCATTATGCATTATTTTCAGAAGAAGAGGTTCTTTGACATATTTACAAAATGGTAAAAGTTTTCAGGATATGCTGTACAAATGACAGCATTAAATCCTTNAAGAGGTTCTTTGACATATTTACAAAATGGTAAAAGTTTTCAGGATATGCTGTACAAATGACAGCATTAAATCCTTAAAAAATTATTTAATGTCATTAAAAATAAAAACATTGATGAATCAAATTTTGATATTAGCGTGTGGTCTATGTAGTTTTCAGATTTTTCTGGAAAAAAAAGTTATATATGGTATTTTTGGGGTTTACAGAAGTTCCTNAAGAGGTTCTTTGACATATTTACAAAATGGTAAAAGTTTTCAGGATATGCTGTACAAATGACAGCATTAAATCCTTTAAAAATTATTTAATGTCATTAAAAATAAAAACATTGATGAATCAAATTTTGATAATTAGCGAGTGGTCTATGTAGTTTTCAGATTTTTCTGGAAAAAAAAGTTATATATGGTATTTTTGGGGTTTACAGAAGTTCCTTNGTGGTCTATGTAGTTTTCAGATTTTTCTGGAAAAAAAAGTTATATATGGTATTTTTGGGGTTTACAGAAGTTCCTTAATCGTATCTTATTGGCTTGGTATTGAATTTGACCTACATGCTAAAAAAATATGCTATAGGTGCTTAGAATGAGCAATAATAAAAAACAACAGACGTGCATGAAAAAATTTACAGCAGTACCATTTTTGTTAAAACTTAACTTACCTCCACAAAATATAGTTCAGAAAACTATCATTAAAAGTGCATTGTCTGTGAAAATACAAAACCTCTGTCAATTTTTTGCCCTTTTGGTGTTATTCACACAGAAAATTCAACTCAAAATTTTAGAAATTGAGGTCATTAACACAAATGACCTTACTTGCTCAGTAATTACCGGTAACATTTTTGCGTGTTAACAGTATAAACAGTTTTGAAAATATTACAGTGTGGCTAGACAGGGGAAACCTTTTAAAACAGAGAAAACTCAAGGAATTTTAAACAGTCAAGGAAAACAGGGAAATGTCAGAATTTTCTGAGAGATCAAGGAATTTTTGTACACGTTAAAAAATTTTAATTCTCGTATGTAAAAATGTTTTATGTTCTGACAGTGGTGTCTTAGCAAAAAGGTCATTTGCTGTATGTCCATGCAATGTTTTTGAAGTTATGTATTTCATATGTTTGCAATAGCATCTAAAATGAGCTAATTAAGTAACTGTGTTGGTTTGCTGGATAAGTTTCTATATTTTTGTAATTCACTCATTATGTAGGTGCTGGTTATGCATATTAATCATGTTGGGGATCATTGTGAAACGCTTGGAAGGCACTGTTGGTACTAGTGAGCACCAGGCCTCAAACAAACCCACCAGCGCATGTGCTTTTCCCAGAAGGGAGGGTGTCTAATGGTTCTCCCCCCTTCCTTTTAGCCATCTCTGGCGATAACACTTGAAGGAATGTGGAAAGGGGGCTGCCCAAGTAGTGGCAAGCGAGGACGACAACAGACAGGTGGTGTGAGCAGACGGCTCTTGGCAGTGTGTGTGTTCCCATGTAGCATCTTCGGTGCATGTATCGTGCAGCATTAAACATCAGAATGTCAAAATTTGTTTTATTTCGTACCATCAGAACATGACACGCGTTTCCATCAACATTTTGGTCCTTCGGGCCAGATGTGTACCGGAATAGTTGCTATAAATCACAAATCTGACTTACCACATTGATGTGGTCGTCACCACGTCACCATTGGTTGGACATGAGATGAACTAGTGCTAACAAATCGGGTTGTGAACACTGTGTGAACTCTCATCGGAGATGCTGCCAGTGGGCGCCACTACACGAATACTAAGAGAACAGATCGTGATTATACAGGAAGGAGTGTAGGAGTCAAGATGCAGCGAATAATCAATTGGTGAGTGAGTGTGCTAATAACCAGCTGGTGAGTGAGTAGTGTGCTCATGCAATTTTTCTCTTGCTTCATCCTCATTTCATATCACTCCTAATTCATAATAACTTAGTCCTGTGTTCTAGATGGGTCAAGTAGTAATGTAGGTTTACGACAGTCACAATGGCAGAATCTTTGAAGACTTTTGTAGTGAAAATGAGCCAAATTNCAAGTAGTAATGTAGGTTTACGACAGTCACAATGGCAGAATCTTTGAAGACTTTTGTAGTGAAAATGAGCCAAATTAAGTCTCTCATGACAAGGTTCAAAAAGTGTATTGATAGCTTTGATACTAATTGTCAGCAGGACTTAACAACTAATATTATATCTCCCTAAATTGGAACAGTGCTGGTCTGAGTTTGACAGTGTTCAATCAGAAATAGAAATCACTGATGAGTCACAAGCTCAATTAACTGAAAGGGAAGAATTTGAGAACACATATTTGGTTTTAGTTACTGCTATTGAAGGTCACATTGAAAATCATTCAGTACTAGTCACTATGACGAGTGGCTTTGTTTTTATGACTCATTTCAATCTCTATTACACAACTATGCATCCCTTAGCGACTTACAAAAATTTCATTAATTGAGATTATTGCAAGGTGATGCTGCTGATGTTATTGAGTCTTAGATAAATCAGTCCAGAACTACAATACCGCTTGGAATCTTTTAAGAGAAATGTTTGAGAACAAAAGAGTTTTGGTGAGTAGACATGTGTCAGCCTTGTTTAACCTTCTCCAAGTAGAAAGAGAATCAGCTACTCACCTAAGACAGTTACGTGACAATGCCAAACACTTACGATCACTTAAGGTGCTAAACCAGCCTACTGAAAGTTGGGATACACTTATGATTCATTTAATAACCAGCAAACTCGACAACACAAAAATATGAGAATGGGCAACCATAGCACCAGTAACAGTTTTGCCAAAACTAGCAGAATTAACAAGTTTCTTACTGTAGCGATGTCGCATACTGGAAGCTGTTGATCTGAGTAGATCACATAGGAAGACTGGACATAATGTTGTCACAAGGGGTCCTAATACAGTGACTCGTCGGCATTATCCAAGTGCTGTGTCCTGTGTCACCTCACACGATGTAAAATGCAAGATCTGTGAGCAAATGCAATCTCCTTATCAGTGTGACACCTTCTACAAAATGTCAACCGTTTCACGCATTCGAGCAGTAAAGAAACTGGGAATGTGTTTTAATTGTCTTAGGAGTGGTCATCAACTAAACCAGTGTACCACTGGCATGTGCAAGCATTGTAATAAAAAAAAAACAATTCACTGTTACACATTGAAGGTACATAACTCTAGCAGTACACATGCAAAAAAAGCCACCATCGCGATCACAGGAGAATAGTGCTCTATATACACAACATGAAGAAGCAGGCGTNTTTTAATTGTCTTAGGAGTGGTCATCAACTAAACCAGTGTACCACTGGCATGTGCAAGCATTGTAATAAAAAAAAAAAACAATTCACTGTTACACATTGAAGGTACATAACTCTAGCAGTACACATGCAAAAAAAGCCACCATCGCGATCACAGGAGAATAGTGCTCTATATACACAACATGAAGAAGCAGGCGCAAGTACTACCGTGTCATGTACAGCAAATAGCACTGAAAGAAATGTGCAGATCCTTTTGTCTAGAGCATTGGTAAANTAAGTACTACCGTGTCATGTACAGCAAATAGCACTGAAAGAAATGTGCAGATCCTTTTGTCTAGAGCATTGGTAAATGCATGCAATTTACAAGGTGGTTGCATAACTATAAGGGTACTTCTTGATTCTGGATCACAAACAAACTTCATCACCGAACACACTGTTCAGATATTAGTCTTAAAAAGGCAAAGGCTATAACCATCCGTTTCTTTAATAGGTCGGTCAAAATCTAAGGTTACTATAATGTCTCTTGTACTATTCAGTCTCGACTCTATTCATATGCTTGTTCTCTGGATTGCCTTGTGCTTCCCACTATCACTCACGAACTACCTATGGTGGAACTAGATACATCCAGCTGGAAGATTCCATCATCAATTCAACTGAACAGAGCGAGGGTTTCACTCGCCTAGCAGAAGTGACATACTTCTGGGTGCAGAAGTATTCATGAATCTTTTGTGCATTTGTTAACTCAAACCTGCGGAAACACACCAACATTTCAGAAAACCACTTTTGGTTGGGTTGCATCTGGATGGGTCACCTCACCTTACACTGAACCCTTGTANCACCAACATTTCAGAAAACCACTTTTGGTTGGGTTGCATCTGGATGGGTCACCTCACCTTACACTGAACCCTTGTACACATGCCATCTTATCACCAATGAGGATTCACACAAGCCAATACAGAACTTCTGGCATCTGGAAACATGCATNAGTACACATGCCATCTTATCACCAATGAGGATTCACACAAGCCAATACAGAACTTCTGGCATCTGGAAACATGCATTACCAATTCTCACTTCTCACCTGATGAAGTATTATGTGAAAAAAATTACACAGAGACTAATAGACGAAATGACCAAGGACGTTACATCGTCAAGTTACCTTTGAAGAATGATGTTNAAAAAATTACACAGAGACTAATAGACGAAATGACCAAGGACGTTACATCGTCAAGTTACCTTTGAAGAATGATGTTGCCATGTTAGGCAACTCAAGAGAGGGGGCACAAATGCGACTGCATCAACTGGAAAAGAAGTTTTTGAAGATCTGTTCTCTTAAACAAACATACTCAGAATTTATGCAAGAATATTATTTGCAGATCACAGGGAACCAGTCATTGATGACACCATTAGCACTCCTAACCAATTCTACTTGTCTCATCATGCAGCCATAAAAGAGTCTACCACGACGACAAAGTTGTGAGTTGTTTTTGATGCTTCAGCTAAGTCTTCGACAGTACTGTCNAAAAAATTACACAGAGACTAATAGACGAAATGACCAAGGACGTTACATCGTCAAGTTACCTTTGAAGAATGATGTTACCATGTTAGGCAACTCAAGAGAGGGGGCACAAATGCGACTGCATCAACTGGAAAATAAGTTTTTGAAGATCTGTTCTCTTAAACAAACATACTCAGAATTTATGCAAGAATATTATTTGCAGATCACAGGGAACCAGTCATTGATGACACCATTAGCACTCCTAACCAATTCTACTTGTCTCATCATGCAGTCATAAAAGAGTCTACCACGACGACAAAGTTGTGAGTTGTTTTTGATGCTTCAGCTAAGTCTTCGACAGTACTGTCNCCATAAAAGAGTCTACCACGACGACAAAGTTGTGAGTTGTTTTTGATGCTTCAGCTAAGTCTTCGACAGTACTGTCACTCAATGACTTACTTTTGGTTGGACCTACAATCCAACAAGACTTGTTTTCTATCGTGGCTCGTTTCCGAACCCACAGTTGCCATGACAGCTGACATTGCCATGATGTACTGACAAATTCTCAGCAATCTATCCCAAGCAGATCTGCTAAGGATCGTATGGCGTGATGACCTCAACAGTGAAATCAAAATCTACAAGCTCAAGACTATCACATATGGGACAGCCTCAGCACAATTTCAGGCCATAAGAACACTTAATCAGCTGGCATCAGATGAAGAACATGACTTTCCAAAGGTGGCGATCATTCTAAGAAGAGACTTCCATGTGGATGATGTCATGATGGGTGCAGAGACATTAGATGAAGTCACAGCTCTACAAAGGGATTTAACACCTTTGCTTCATTGTGGAGGATTTCACTTACGTAAATGGACCTCAAACAAACCATAATTTCTTCGCCATGTGCCAAATGATGCAAGAGAAATCAAGGGCTATGTCATCTCTCTTGATAATCATTCAAGTAAAACACTAGGCATTCTATGGAACTCGGAGCAGGATTACTTTCACTATAATGTCAAGGAATTTTCATGAAGCTCAAAAATTACTAAACGGATAGTACTGTCAGATATTTCACAGAGCTTTGACTCATTACACTAGTAATTCTGAAGACCAAGCTGTTAATGCAAGAGTTGTGGCAACTTCAGTTGGAATGGGATTAATCACTGCCATCAATTCAGCATACAACTTTGTGTCAATTTCAGAGGGACTTGTTAGAGCTCAACAGAATTCAGATCCCCAGGTTCGTGATGGCAGGATATACCAAGGAGATACAATTTCATGGGTTTTGCGATACCTCAGAACTGGCGTACGGTGCATGTGTGTTCCTCCGACATACTGATGATTCAGGGACTGTTTGCGCCAATCTCATATGTTGCAAATCTAGAGTGACGCCTCTAAAGAAGGTATCTCTACCCCGTTTGGAGTTGTGTGCAGCATTGCTTTTATCGTAATTGATCGAAAAAACACTGAAGATAATGAATGTATCTTATATTAGCTGCATTCTGTGGTCAGATTCAACTGTGGTCCTGTCATGACTGAAGGCTCCATCTAGCACCTGGAAGACATTTGTTGCCAATCGAGTGTCAGAAATTCAAGAACTTACCCAAAACATGGAATGGAGACATATAAGTACTGCCAACAATCCTGCTGACCATGTTTCAAGAGGATTGGCACCACAGCATTTAGCAGCAATAACTGGTTGGTGGCATAGTCCAAGATGGCTGTGTGAGAGAAGTTCTGCATGGCCATGTACAGTTAAGATTACTGTAAGTGATGCACTTGAACAATGACAGCTGCGCAGCCTGATCACCATCCCACAAAACTTGGGACTCATAGACAGATATTCCTCACTACAACAATTGAAGCGAGTGATGGCTTCTACTGTAGATTCATTGCAAATCCAAACAAAACTCCATCTGAACATGTAAATGGTCCCCTTCAGGTCTCTGAACTAGCCTCAGTCTTGGGAAGTGTAATCAAACTCGAACAAGGTGAAGAGTTTTTCATAAGGAAATCTGTGATCACAAGGCTGGAAGGCAGATCATCACAAGAAGCAGAACAAGACAGTTTCATCAGTTTCTTGATGAATCGGGACTGCTTTGGGTAGGGCGAAGAATCCAGAAGTCATTGGTTGATTATGACCAAAAACATCCTGTCCTCCTTCCAAAGAACAGTAAGGTAGCTAAACTCATCACATCAGATAAACATGACAGACACCTTCATGCTGGACCACAACTCTTGCTTGCAGGGATTAGACAAAAATACTGGCCATTAAAGGGGCATGATTTAGCATGCAAGACAGTTAATGAGTGCATGTGTTGTTTCAAGAACAAGCCCAGGATGGCTCAGCAACTCATGGGTGAACTTCCTTCCCAGAGGCTGTAGCTATCTGGACTATTCTTGCACACAGGTTTGTGTTTAATGAGGAGGTTCTCCCATCAAGGTCTATGTGGCCATATTTGTGTGTCTCAGTACTAAGGCTTTACACATAGAACTTGTGACATGACTCACTACTGCAGCATTTTTGGCTGCATTGAAATGGTTTATCTCGTGGCATGGGATGTGTACCCGCATCTATAGTGACAATGCTACAAATGTTGTTGGAGTACACAGAGAATTAACTGAGTTGTACCAACTGTATTAGACTGAAGAACACCAATGTGCCATAAGAAATATTTTGGCCACAGAAAATATTGAATGGCACCTTTGCACCACCTCGATCGCCCCACTTTGATGGTTTATGGGAAGCTGCTGTGAAATTGTCGGCAAGTATCATCTGTGGAGAGTTGTAGGAGCAACACTGCTGACATATNATTGAATGGCACCTTTGCACCACCTCGATCGCCCCACTTTGATGGTTTATGGGAAGCTGCTGTGAAATTGTCGGCAAGTATCATCTGTGGAGAGTTGTAGGAGCAACACTGCTGACATATGAAGAAATGTACACGTACTTGACCTAAATAGAAGCCTGCTTCTACTCCCGTGTATTGACCCCACTCTCGAGTGTTTCAAATGACCTAGCACCCCTTACCCCTGGCCATTTCCTAATCGGTGATGCACTCACTATCACAGTTGAACCACACCTACAAGAAGTACCCATCAATAGGCTCTCCCGATGGCAGCACACACAGCAGCTCATGCAACATTTCTGGTCTCGCTGGTCCAAGGAGTACCAGAGTCTTCTTCAGAGCCGGATCAAGTGAACCACAGAAATCCGTAACCTGGATGTTGGGGAGCTGGTTATCATCAAAGAGGACCATCTCCCTCCACTTAAGTGGATCATGAGCCTTGTTGTAGATCGTCATGCTGGTGAGGATGGAAGAGTTTGAGTTGCATCAACAAAGACATCCTCTGGTATATCCAAGAGAGCAATCACCAAACTCTGTCCCCTGGTACTGAATGACTAGAACAACCATTCTTTTCCATTTTGAGACATGCAATATTTACATTGTATTAACTAAGAACAAAAGGAAACTTTTCTTATAAATGTAGATCACTTGTCGGTGACACTGCGTTAATGTTTGCTTCTTGTCAAATTAAGTAATGTATATCATTATGTAAGTATTCAGTGCATCAACAAGTTTTGTNGCGTTAATGTTTGCTTCTTGTCAAATTAAGTAATGTATATCATTATGTAAGTATTCAGTGCATCAACAAGTTTTGTATTCAGTGAGTTTCATGTTATGTTCAGTAAGTGCATTTTGTGTATTAGATTCTATACAAGGCTTTAATTAAATAAAACTTATAAAAATTGAAATTTATTATATTGGTATATGTTAGGGAAAAAATGTGATAAGACAGGGGTAACTGAAAAAGTCAGAGAATTTAGTTTATGTTGCCACTCTGAATATCAACTGGACTCTTTCAAACTTGTTAGCAGTTGCTACATAGGTAACATTTTTGTCATTGATACAGTTTTTTAATACTTTTGAAAACCATTTTTTGACATACGAGGTTTTGGATCTTCACGATAATAACAGTAAACATGATCCATGAATATGTAGAATTACACATTTTAATTCATTTTTCAATCAGGATGATAAACTAATTAATGATAAGTAACTCGGAGTTGTTGCAAATCTCAATTTGAAGAATATTGTCCTTATAGAAACATTANTAAACTAATTAATGATAAGTAACTCGGAGTTGTTGCAAATCTCAATTTGAAGAATATTGTCCTTATAGAAACATTAGGTTTCATGTGCTCATCCTCTCCCCCTCTCTGAATTTGAAACACTGCTTTCTCTTTTTGGTAAACAAACAAAACATGATGAGACATGGAAGTTTTTAATGGTGCTGGATGTTCATGTTTGTGACATTTGCATGGACATCTAAAATATCCAGAGTAGCGGCTTTTCTGAAGGAAACGTCTTAGACCAACAAAAGTAGCATTAATGGGTTCTGCACAGCTTACCTTGTTAATATTCAGGAGGGCGTAATGTTAAAATAAGTAGAACTTATTAAATAAAATAGTTCATAGTACGAGCAGTTTGCTGCTTTGTTTACGTCGGACGCCATGATTTTTGGTGAAGTAATGCATTATTAACGTGAACAAATGCGCATTGTGCCGTCACCTTATTGGCTGTGGGGTCTGTAGACGTCATTGTCACAGAATTTTACGTGGAAGTTGAGATGCCATTAGTTGAAGTTGAGACGCAACACAGTGCAGATGTGTTTTTTGCGGGCGTGAGTTGTCACGTCCGAATCTGGCCGTGCGAAGGCTTGTGATTTAAGATTGGATGTTGCAAGAACGAGTGATTCTGTGCGTAATATTTGCCTATGTGGCGGTGTTATTGGATTTTTTTAGTAGATTGTGGTGTTTTGTGGATTGAGGTCAGATGCACGACAGTTAAATGGGTCGTGGACAGAGGAATTTTACCAGCCGCCTACCTAAGTGAGTTAATTCATATTCTTTTGGTGTGTTTTACAGTTCCTTTAAATCCCTAAAATCCTAGATTAGACTAAATTTCTAGGTTGGATTAACATTNTTTAAGATTGGATGTTGCAAGAACGAGTGATTCTGTGCGTAATATTTGCCTATGTGGCGGTGTTATTGGATTTTTTAGTAGATTGTGGTGTTTTGTGGATTGAGGTCAGATGCACGACAGTTAAATGGGTCGTGGACAGAGGAATTTTACCAGCCGCCTACCTAAGTGAGTTAATTCATATTATTTTGGTGTGTTTTACAGTTCCTTTAAATCCCTAAAATCCTAGATTAGACTAAATTTCTAGGTTGGATTAACATTCTAAAATCCTAGGTTAGTTTAAAATCCGAGGTTAGTTTAAAACTCTTCTATCCTAGGTTAGATTAACACCCTACAATCCTAGGTTAGTTTAAAACCCTACAACCGTAGGTTAGTTTAAAAATGTAAAATAGTGATTCACCCATTGTGGGGTTAGGTTCAGTTAGCTTAGGTGGGCACATATTACGAAATTAGTCGGACGTTAATTCCCCTAGTATATTCGTGTTCTGCATAATTAGTAGAGTGGAAATATACCACTTTTCGGGTTTTTTTTTTAATTTTTTACAGAAAAGCTGCTACTCTGGATAATTACCGTAATTGTAAACTATGCTGTGCCTTGTTTCAAAATTTAAGCACATTTTTACAGGTGAAATTAATTTATTAATAATAATAGTGTCAGTTTGCAGTTGGGCTATCACCCTGTGGCCATCGCTTCATTCCCTCATCTCGTTTCACTCTTCAGTCCCTTCCTAAATCGCCCAACCCCCTTCTCTATCACCAACTCCTCCTGCAACACATTCCACTGCCTCACATTTCTCATCAGCATGGACTGCCTTTCTGTCTGCCTCAATAACCTCTGAAACTTTCTACTGTTTCTGTCTTCCTCCGGGTACAGCTCGTTGGCTAAATGTTCATTTAAATTCCCTTATGCTCCCACTCAATGATCCTGTACATGGTGACCAGGCTCTCCACCATTCACCTGTCCCTTAGGGAGCACCACCCCAACTCCATCATTAAGGATGGCCTAAAATTTGTTTCATCCTCACCTTCTCGCCTCTGCCTTCCCCATTTACCCTTGACCCACTTCACTGCCTTTCTTTGCATCTTTTTCAGTTCCTATGCCTCCTCTTCCACATATGGGTCCCAGACTGCAGCTGCATATTCTATTATCTGCCTAATTATCGCTTTATAAGCCATCTCCTTCACCTCTTCACTAACCTCCTTCAAAGACCCTTCCCAGCATTCCCTAAGCCCTTCTTCCCTTTGTTACCACTCTGTATGTGCTTTTTCCACCTAAGATCATTCTGAATCACCACCCTCCGGTGCTTATACTCTGAAGCTTCTCCTGTCTCCTGTCCTTGCCATATATGTGCTTTCATATCTCCCTCTCTTCCTGGTGAACCTTAGCATCTTTGTTTATCTTACATTAATCTTTATTTTATTCCTTTCTGTCTACCTTCTTATTTGTTCTGTGTCTTCCTGCAACTTATTCTCTGCACCCACCTTTGCATACAGCACACAATAAACTGCAAACAGCCTCACCAAATACTCTTAGTGAATTTAGTAAACACTCATTACTGCCAAAACTGTTACAAATTAAAATAAATACAGTTCAAATAAGTACTTGAATCAAAATATAATACCTTTACAAAATGTAATGTATCTGTCATGAGAAATAACCTTAACTTACCTGGTTGTAAATGGACATTGTGAATGCCAGAGAGCATAGCAAATATACAATTTCAGTATTTGCTTGTTTATATAAACTACATCAAATTGCGACAACCAGAATGTTTTCTTTGGATTGTCATTTGGCATAAACACAAGACCGAGAGCATGAGAGAGGGCTCTTTAAGTGAATAGAGACATGGCCTGAGGCTAGTCTTAGCGCAACTGTTCATAATAATTTAGAATAAGGGCTTTTCTGAAAAATGGGAAAATAATACCGGCAAATGGTGTATGTGGTCATTACTAATCACAGTTAATACAAATTTCATTGGGGCTTCACATATTTTGCAGTGTATACCATGAAATGTGATAGTGAGGAGGACTATGAAGATCAGGGTGTTTATGCGTTAAAACACAAAATGTATGTTGAATATATTTCTATTGTCTCGCTGAATTGTGTTAAATGCGAGGATACCTTTGCAAACCAAACCGTGATTCACAGGATATATTTATGCCGACGCACTAAGGTTATACAGGTACAAACCACTGTAATTGAGCAGTGTCTTAATATAATTTAATTCTGTTGAATTTCTCATGTCTTACCATGTTTATATTCACTAAAGGATTGTACTACGTAACATATGAGTAGTAGAAAAAATATACATATATATTACATCGTACTAAAAGATGTTCACAGGTGTTGCTTACAAGCAGTTTATTTGTATCGCCATGATACATTCGTTGAACAACAATGCACAGAGACAGGAAACAAATGCGCATAGATTGTGGTTTTCCGGTGTAATTTTACCTATTTCACGTGGCTGTTGTATGCGGGGAGTGCGAAATTTCAGTGTACCATGTGAATTTAACAGTGCGAAGGCTTGTGATTTACGAGTGCTATTAAGCGTGTTTCTTTGCAATTAGTTCCATGTGAAGTGTTAAAATATAATCATTGTGTGGAAATATGAGTGTTAGTGTGGAGATTGGACACATGAGAATAGAATGTAAACGTGTCCTATACTTCAATATCAGCAATGCATCACCAAGGAGCTATATTCACTGCTTACATGGGTGAGTAACGTAATTTATAGTGTAGTTTTTGTGTGGAAAGTAAATGTAGTGAATTGTACTGTGCAGTAATGCATTGAAGGGCTTACATACTGTTGCCGGCAGCCATGTAAATTGCATAAGACCTAACCAAATTAAACCTACCTTCATGATAGATGAATCACGGGGGGGTGGATGAACCGACGCAAGCTTACTTATTATACATTTTCTGGCATACTATTTTGTGTACACTCTCCCCCTGTAATCACATATTGTTAAGTTAAGTTATTTAAAGTGGTTAAAGAACCCAGATGACATGTACTTTACATAAATTTTACGTATTTTATCCCACAATTTCTTTGATCTTCATAGCTCTCCCCACTATCGCATTTGGTAGTTGTAGTGCAAATATTGTGATGCCCCTAGTAAATTCATGTTCTGTGTGATTTATACTATTTTCTGGTAATTTTTTTTTGTTTTCGGAAAAGCCTCTACTCTGGATAATTACGCTATTGTTTTCAGTTTGTACAAAGCTAGTANGAATTTTTTTTTGTTTTCGGAAAAGCCTCTACTCTGGATAATTACGCTATTGTTTTCAGTTTGTACAAAGCTAGTAACTTATATTAGGCAACTCACTGTCGTTGCAATTCAACCTAAAATAGTGGGCTATTTTTTTTGGAAATAATGTACAACTGGATACTGTGTGACGTCGCCAATCCTCCCCATATCTAATGGGGCTTTCTTGACAATGTGCAGGTTTAGGCCAGTGACAATTTTAGTAGTTATAGACGTTGGTTTATGGCAGTACAAGTGCACTAAGCGATACCATTTTGAAGTAATAACCCTTTTCTCAGGAACCGTANAGACGTTGGTTTATGGCAGTACAAGTGCACTAAGCGATACCATTTTGAAGTAATAACCCTTTTCTCAGGAACCGTAAAAAAATTGAAAATTTATTGGTAATAGGTAGAAGAATAAGTTTGTTTTGTTCCATTTATTATGGCCACAAATTGTTGGAATTATTTTCTGTACTACAGTAAAACCTTGTAATTCAAACTCTGTTAATTCAAAATTTTAGGTAAATCAAAGTTGTTGGACCCTGAACATAAGAATGGGATTTTACATGCTTTGGAGTTTGGTTAATTCAAAATTCTGCACAAAATGTAATTGAAAGTAAAATTTCCTCAAAGTGTGTGAAAAATTCAGATAATTTATAGACAATGCATTGATTATATTCTTGCTGTGTAAGAAACTAAGCATCGCAAGCAGCTGCCTTATGTGCATCAGTCCGGTGGTGGCCTTGTGTGTACAAGTGGCCAGGCAGCGGCTGTGTTTAACAACAGTTGTCACTCCTACCCTCTCCGCCAGTCCGCAGACAAAGAACTCCTGCAGTCGGCCCTTTCTTGTCTTGTTTTTATCCTTCTAATTTGTAACCCAAACTTGANCGCCAGTCCGCAGACAAAGAACTCCTGCAGTCGGCCCTTTCTTGTCTTGTTTTTATCCTTCTAATTTGTAACCCAAACTTGATGCTTATGGGNCTATTAAGCGTGTTTCTTTGCAATTAGTTCCATGTGAAGTGTTAAAATATAATCATTGTGTGGAAATATGAGTGTTGGTGTGGAGATTGGACACATGAGAATAGAATGTAAACGTGTCCTATACTTCAATATCAGCAATGCATCACCAAGGAGCTATATTCACTGCTTACATGGGTGAGTAACGTAATTTATAGTGTAGTTTTTGTGTGGAAAGTAAATGTAGTGAATTGTACTGTGCAGTATNTTATAGTGTAGTTTTTGTGTGGAAAGTAAATGTAGTGAATTGTACTGTGCAGTATTGCATTGAAGGGCTTACATACTGTTGCCGGCAGCCATGTAAATTGCATAAGACCTAACCAAATTAAACCTACCTTCATGATAGATGAATCACAGGGGGTGGATGAACCGACGCAAGCTTACTTATTATACGTTTTCTGGCATACTATTTTGTGTACACTCTCCCCCTGTAATCACATATTGTTAAGTTAAGTTATTTAAAGTGGTTAAAGAACCCAGATGACATGTACTTTACATAAATTTTACGTATTTTATCCCACAATTTCGTTGATCTTCATAGCTCTCCCCACTATCGCATTTGGTAGTTGTAGTGCAAATATTGTGATGCCCCTAGTAAATTCATGTTCTGTGTGATTTATACTATTTTCTGGGAATTTTTTTTTGTTTTCGGAAAAGCCTCTACTCTGGATAATTACGCTATTGTTTTCAGTTTGTACAAAGCTAGTAACTTATATTAGGCAACTCACTGTCGTTGCAATTCAACCTAAAATAGTGGGCTATTTTTTTTGGAAATAATGTACAACTGGATACTGTGTGACGTCGCCAATCCTCCCCATATCTAATGGGGCTTTCTTGACAATGTGCAGGTTTAGGCCAGTGACAATTTTAGTAGTTATAGACGTTGGTTTATGGCAGTACAAGTGCACTAAGCGATACCATTTTGAAGTAATAACCCTTTTCTCAGGAACCGTACAAAAATTGAAAATTTATTGGTAATAGGTAGAAGTATAAGTTTGTTTTGTTCCATTTATTATGGCCACAAATTGTTGGAATTATTTTCTGTACTACAGTAAAACCTTGTAATTCAAACTCTGTTAATTCAAAATTTTAGGTAAATCAAAGTTGTTGGACCCTGAACATAAGAATGGGATTTTACATGCTTTGGAGTTTGGTTAATTCAAAATTCTGCACAAAATGTAATTGAAAGTAAAATTTCCTCAAAGTGTGTGAAAAATTCAGATAATTTATAGACAATGCATTGATTATATTCTTGCTGTGTAAGAAACTAAGCATCGCAAGCAGCTGCCTTATGTGCATCAGGCCGGTGGTGGCCTTGTGTGTACAAGTGGCCAGGCAGCGGCTGTGTTTAACAACAGTTGTCACTCCTACCCTCTCCGCCAGTCCGCAGACAAAGAACTCCTGCAGTCGGCCCTTTCTTGTCTTGTTTTTATCCTTCTAATTTGTAACCCAAACTTGATGCTTATGGGGAAAAATGAATGAATGAGGGTTACAGTGTTTGTGTCTAAAATAGTGTGATGATTTAGTTTTTTATTCTTGTTTTTTTATATTTGAAATAATATGAGTGGAAGTAAGCAAAAGTACGATGCAAAGATTATTTCAGAAAAATTAAAAATATGTACATACTTGTGTGTATACTTTCAGGAAAAAAAAATTATTTCTTGAATGGAACTGCTTCAACAATTTGTGGTGTTCTGTTAAGTATGTGAGAAATTTTTCTTTCATTACATTTGTGTGTGATGCTCTGTACCATGGTAACATGAAGACCATTAAAAGAATGCCAACGGCTGGGGTGGGCGGCTTCCCTATTTTATTTGCCTTCTCTTTTATGCGATCTGCTGGGGTGGACTGGGCTGGGCTGCCTTCTATTTTTTCTTTCTCTTTTACAGAGTGGNAATATGTACATACTTGTGTGTATACTTTCAGGAAAAAAAAATTATTTCTTGAATGGAACTGCTTCAACAATTTGTGCTGTTCTGTTAAGTATGTGAGAAATTTTTCTTTCATTGCATTTGTGTGTGATGCTCTGTACCATGGTAACATGAAGACCATTAAAAGAATGCCAACGGCTGGGGTGGGCGGCTTCCCTATTTTATTTGCTTTCTCTTTTATGCGATCTGCTGGGGTGGACTGGGCTGGGCTGCCTTCTATTTTTTCTTTCTCTTTTACAGAGTGGCTTGCTGGAATGTGACAATCCCCTCATCCCAAAAAAAATAGTGCTGTCCCTTCCTTCCTTCCAACTGAGTCCAGATGTAAAAATTTACTCTTGTCGTGGCTTCTGCCGCCCACTGACGTTAGTTTCTGCCACGTAAAATTGCCAAGTCGCTGTATGGTTTTTATTTTCTTATATGCCTTTTGGCTCGTGTATTGCTGAAGTGCTAAAGAAAAGCATTGGCAACAGGGACAAAGAAAAGAACAAAAATAGTTATTGGCCCACAATGTGTGTTGTAGGGGTGGAGTGGAGAGGCGACCAACCAGAAGGGGTCATCAAGAGATAGAGAAGAGAGGAGTGAAGATGAAAGTGAGAAAAATGAGAGGGATAACAGACTGTTCTGCTACATTTTATCATCCTTTAAGTATATCCCAACAGTTTAAGACTACTGTTAAGCCTTTTTTTGAATTTTTTTACCATTGTATAATGCACATCCCAGAATTCTTTAACTGAAAAAACAAGCTTCAATTATTGACAGCTGAATAACATGATGCGATAACATCTGGTCACATGTAACTAATGCGTGGAGTGTGTGCTATACTGTATCAGAAAATATGGCTCAGCCACTGCCATTTGGGTGTTTATGTAGTTCCATTCATGTGGTTGCCAGCTGTCTTTCTTTTTGTGTCATTTTCCCCCTTCCACGGTCAGCTGACATACAATATTCTAGTGACAGGAAGTGGGAGACAAGGAAAAGGGGGAAGAAAAGGCTGGTATGGGAATGATTTATTTATCTATTTGGAAAACAGCGCAACTGTTAAGCGGTAATTTTTAACCGTAAATGCTTTATTTATTTTTGTGGTACCTGCTTACGAATGACATTCACAAAACTTTTCACGTTCAAATACTAGTTTCTATTAACGTATCAATTCTTAGAACTTTATTTTTTGCTTGTGGAAGTATTTTTAGCGTATCTCAATCATTTCAGTTAATTAGCACTTCTACAGATTCATTTTGAAGGCAATACGTCTGCCAGTTCAACAAAATTGGGTAAAAAAGCCCTTTCTGTATTGCGAGATTAAAGACTCCTTGTGCTAGCCATATGATACTTTGCGTGCCAGTCAACAAGCAGAGCAGCTGCCGCTGAAGCAAGCTGTCACACAGCAAGTGCCTGTGGTATCGATCGCAGGGTAGAATGAAATCCAAATGAGAAAATAATGCGCAGAAGTCGAAAATGCGTCTGGAAAGTCAGGAGAGTCCATTGCCGCTGCGAGAAGGGGTGGGGTTGTTCAGTTCAGTAGCTACAACGGCTGAGTAAGATCAACTGAGGGGTTCCCCGCACGTGCATATTATCTGTCGAAAAAACTTAAGTCGCACAGCGTGGCATTAGAGAGTGATGTTATCAATTTTTGTGTGTACAGCACCAACAGTGTCACGTGGTTCCCCTCCTTCCAGCGGCAGGTGCTCGGCAGAGCCCACCCTTACACTGCCACTACTACCTTCCCTCCCTCAAAGCTGCGCGAAGATTATTTTCTCATTTGAACTTCACAATACGCACGTGCGCGCACACACACAGAGAGCCTTGCCTGCTCCTTTCCTTGCAGACGGTACACGTCTCCGAAAGTAGCGGTACTTACCATGTCACATCATCCACCCTTCTTCCACCCCAATGTCGCGGGAATCATGTAATGCCACTAAAATATTAAATTATTTTTTTTAAATAATAAGTAATAATTTTGTAAATAAATCCTCTGGATTTTCTGCAAAAACCAAATGAAATTGGAATATGAACTTGTTAAAAGCTTCGTGGGGTTCAATGTTTACGTAATTTTTGTCTAAGTGCCCAGGATTACATTTTGTTAGGAAAACATCTGCTTATTAAAATATATTAATGTTTGGTTAATATAGCATTTGTTTTTTGTTAAGAAGCTATTGAAAATGTATTTAGCAATCGTAGAAAGTTGTGTGGCGCACTGTGTTTAGACTTAAATTTGGCGACAAGGGGAGGTCCTTTATGCTTTTATATGCTTTTTAAGGATATCATTTTTGTTGGAAGACATCTATCTATTAAAATAAATTAATATTTTTTAAAAAAGAATATGTTGATTTTGCGCTAGAGACAACTGAACATGGACTTAACGAATGTGAAAAATGCAGTTTTTGTGTTTTGGGGGGTTAAAACAAAGTTTAAACAATGCCAATCTTACAAGTGCATAGAGCATACGAGCCCATTTATGAGTAACTTGAGAACTCAAACGATTGAGATTTGATGGTATTTGATTACTATAATGTGTAATTTTACCAGGAGAGCTGTTCAAAAGCTGCATAATGACTTGAGCAGAGTTTTTGTGAAACCAGCAAAAACTTGTTGCCACTACAACTAACCTATCATTACCTAGCTACAACACTGTTTATTACATCCTGCAAACCATTACACAATCAATACCTTCCAGTGCAATCTGATTATTGAATAAAAATTGCCTCGACTTGTTACAACTTCAGAACACCTACGTAANAACTGAACATGGACTTAACGAATGTGAAAAATGCAGTTTTTGTGTTTTGGGGGGTTAAAACAAAGTTTAAACAATGTCAATCTTACAAGTGCATAGAGCATACGAGCCCATTTATGAGTAACTTGAGAACTCAAACGATTGAGATTTGATGGTATTTGATTACTATAATGTGTAATTTTACCAGGAGAGCTGTTCAAAAGCTGCATAATGACTTGAGCAGAGTTTTTGTGAATAGGGGTGGGGAGGTCAGTAAAAATCGGTAAAAATTCTAATAATGACCCTTTGAAATAACAACCCTTTTACCGGGAACCATGTAGGCTCATGGAATCAAGAGTTGACTGTACCTACTTACAAGACAGTTTATTACACCTTAACGAATCATTTACTAGATTATCCACTGCAATCTGATTGTTAAAAAAAACCAGCAAAAACTTGTTGCCACTACAACTAACCTATCATTACCTAGCTACAACACTGTTTATTACATCCTGCAAACCATTACACAATACCTTCCAGTGCAATCTGATTATTGAATAAAAATTGCCTCGACTTGTTACAACTTCAGAACACCTACGTAACATTACCCAACAACAAAATTTATTACACCTTTCAAAATATTGTACATCCACTGCTACCCGATTATTAATTAAAAACAGTTACTTACCACCCCATTTGTAATCTATCATTTTCTAATGTTCCTACCACTTCACACACTGACAAAACTTACTACTTACTTGCACACATATTTGTATTTCAATACCTGCACGCTTCCCGTAACCCAATATTCCATCTCCTGCCACCATGTATTGACTGACTCTCACATTTATTTGAAACTGAATACACCACCACATCAAGCACTACGTATCTTTGTATTAAATCTGTACACTACACTCACTGTACCATCCTTCAGTTCACTGATTATTACCATTCAACCTACTTATTATATATCACTGCATTTTATACTGTGTTATCTATTTTCTCACTATAATCCAATTACTATCATGCGGGAAATTATATCCATTTTACAATTTGCCTCAATAACCGATAACCACTTTGTTTCTGACGGTTGCAAGTGTGAAATTTTACCCCCTTCGTGCATTTCTGACGCACTTTNATTTTCTAATGTTCCTACCACTTCACACACTGACAAAACTTACTACTTACTTGCACACATATTTGTATTTCAATACCTGCACGCTTCCCGTAACCCAATATTCCATCTCCTGCCACCATGTCATAACCGATAACCACTTTGTTTCTGACGGTTGCAAGTGTGAAATTTTACCCCCTTCGTGCATTTCTGACGCACTTTGGGGTGGTTCTGATTCCTACCACTCGTTCTATTTTTCTCCGTTTCTATGCATGCATGCTTTCACCACTATCTATGATGCTTACATTATTACTTGTGTCATGTATATCGACAAACCATTGGTATCAAGATGTACACGTCACTTTTTTTTTTTGCCCAGTTTTACTGAGTATGGTTGTAAGGTAGTTAGGTGTTTGTATTGTTATAATCTACACAGAACACCCCAGTCACAACCCATCAACAAATACCTATAAACTTGCACAACACTTACTCACTTTTTCGAAGGAAAATAAAACTTTGGCAATGAGCAGGAAGTGATGTAAGCAATGATGTGTTCTTTATAAAGGATATTTAATGAGAAAAACAAACAATGTATAATTACACGATAATTCAAGGATTCGCAGGAAAATTTTCTTGGGAACATTCAAACACACAATTTAATTACACATTTACCAGCAAGATAGAAGATAATAACCCTCAAAATTTAAAGGGTCGTGAAACTCGTAATATAGGTTATTGGAGTAAATGTGTAAAATATCAGAAAAAGTGCAAGTAAAATTAAAAAAATGCCAAAGCAAAAAGAAAGAGTTTTGTAAGTTGTTGTACCAAATTATACATAAAAAAAGATAAAAATCCAGTTCTTTACATTGAAATAATTTCTCAGACTGAATTGAAAATTAAACCAAATGAGAAAGATTAAGCAATATCAATATACCTCAGAAATATCATTGCTCAGAATTTTTTTCCTATTATTTCAGAAAACTTGGTCAATCATATAATTAGGTACTGTATACACCTCATTCTAAGACACTAAAACCCAGATTTAGACCTCACGTATGTACCCAATATCTAGCACTTTTAATTGCTACGTCAAACCTAAAACTTAGTGAGCAGCCAGGAAAGGAAAAGTTATCGCTATTGCTTGTACTGTTAGCATTCTAAATACACATTAACTGCCACCCATACATACCTCCTGGACTGTATGGACAGTAAAGGGGAGACAATAGACTTGATTCTTTGAAGGACTGTTTAATTTTTTTTGTAGGGATGTGAATCATTCCATCATTTTGTATTCACACCATATTGCCATGGTCTTAACTATAGCATCTCACACAGTTAGAGTTGCCAGATCTTTGGAAAGGAAACTCAATAGATTGGTTTGGGGCATTGCTTTTTTGACTTGTTTGAGAATGCTATAGTGAGCATTTTTTTGTCTTGAGGTAGCTTTTCATAAAAATTAGTACATGTTTCACTGTAATTGAAAATGTTAACAATTCATGTTTCAGTATGTTAAGTGAACTTCTGTTTCATTTGTCTCTCCATTTAAAGTTCATGGCAGAAATAATTCTGTCTCTAAAAGCATTTGAAGGAAAAGTACTAAGTAAAAATTGTACCACAACTGAGATATTACATAATTTTGTTTTTCCTAAGATATTAAACAATATATAGCCATCTGTATACTAAACATTGAACTNGCTGAGATATTACATAATTTTGTTTTTCCTAAGATATTAAACAATATATAGCCATCTGTATACTAAACATTGAACTCAATTTTTCACTTAATTTTATATCTGACTCCACAGAAAAAACATTAGCAATTTCAGTCAATTCTGAAAACATGTCTACGTTCACAGTTCCTTAAGATTCAACAAATTTTAACACTAGCTGAAATTGTGATTAATATTCTGGTTATATNTTTAAAGGGTCGTGAAACTCGTAATATAGGTTATTGGAGTAAATGTGTAAAATATCAGAAAAAGTGCAAGTAAAATTAAAAAAATGCCAAAGCAAAAAGAAAAAGTTTTGTAAGTTGTTGTACCAAATTATACATAAAAAAAGATCAAAATCCAGTTCTTTACATTGAAATAATTTCTCAGACTGAATTGAAAATTAAACCAAATGAGAAAGATTAAGCAATATCAATATACCTCAGAAATATCATTGCTCAGAATTTTTTTCCTATTATTTCAGAAAACTTGGTCAATCATATAATTAGGTACTGTATACACCTCATTCTAAGACACTAAAACCCAGATTTAGACCTCACGTATGTACCCAATATCTAGCACTTTTAATTGCTACGTCAAACCTAAAACTTAGTGAGCAGCCAGGAAAGGAAAAGTTATCGCTATTGCTTGTACTGTTAGCATTCTAAATACACATTAACTGCCACCCATACATACCTCCTGGACTGTATGGACAGTAAAGGGGAGACAATAGACTTGATTCTTTGAAGGACTGTTTAATTTTTTTTGTAGGGATGTGAATCATTCCATTATTTTGTATTCACACCATATTGCCATGGTCTTAACTATGGCATCTCACACAGCTAGAGTTGCCAGATATTTGGAAAGGAAACTCAATAGATTGGTTTGGGGCATTGCTTTTTTGACTCGTTTGAGAATGCTATAGTGAGCATTTTTTTGTCTTGAGGTAGCTTTTCATAAAAATTAGTACATGTTTCACTGTAATTGAAAATGTTAACAATTCATGTTTCAGTATGTTAAGTGAACTTTTGTTTCATTTGTCTCTCCATTTAAAGTTCATGGCAGAAATAATTCTGTCTCTAAAAGCATTTGAAGGAAAAGTACTAAGTAAAAATTGTACCACAGCTGAGATATTACATAATTTTGTTTTTCCTAAGATATTAAACAATATATAGCCATCTGTATACTAAACATTGAACTCAATTTTTCACTTAATTTTATATCTGACTCCACAGAAAAAACATTAGCAATTTCAGTCAATTCTGAAAACATGTCTACGTTCACAGTTCCTTAAGATTCAACAAATTTTAACACTAGCTGAAATTGTGATTAATATTCTGGTTATATGAAGTCCATTGTATAGAAAATATTGTTTTCACGTAAATCAAACAATTTGTTTAAGTAGTACACAAATACTCAATGTAGTCTACATGTTAAACTAATTTAATATACTTTTTCTCTTCATTTGGAAAAATTTCCCAAAATGTCTGGCTTCACTGTTTTTTTTGATCAACGACATTTAAAGACAAAGTCCTGCAGATCAATACAAATATTAACTTTTTTGAATATGAGCATGTTCTACTATCTGTGAACAGTCCACAGTAATCATAAATATTGTATAACAAGAATTGATATATAGATTGCATAAAATTTTTCATACTTGAAAATATTTTTTCTATTCTCTTTTTTGGAACTGTGAAAAAATTATCTAAATGAATTGCTATATTTGAATGCAAAGTGTGTGTTTTGGAAAGAATACGCATTTCTTCTAAGGATGCTAAGATCACTAACAAAGTTTTTAATCACATTAATATTTGTTAGGCAGAACAGTTGATCTTAAAAATCTGGACATTGGGTTTATTGTTACAGACAAGATCAGTATACAGAACAAAATGTGCAAAATTGGAATTGTTTGGTACATTTATACATCTGGCAATCTTACACACAGCCTTACTTGAGTGTTTCAGAAGACTCAGTGATAACACAGAGGCATAACAAGGATGCGTCCTTGATACAGACCAGGTCAATTATTTTCCCTGCTCCTGATTGCACGAACCACCAGTTTTTGTTAACATGACACTGTCACACATAAAAAAAAAAAAAACAAAACCACATGTTTTATGTGAAGGGACCAAGGAATAAAACACAACTGCAGGTAAAATACACTCCTAGGAGGGATTTCTGCTAAGTTTGAAGTACTCAAGCAGGAGTGACAAGGGTGGTTCATCTGTTGATTGTGGAACTGACCTGTCTGTGCTCCCAATTACTGTAGACAGAAGCTGTGACCTTTGCATCTATGGTCAGAACNCGATTGTGGAACTGACCTGTCTGTGCTCCCAATTACTGTAGACAGAAGCTGTGACCTTTGCATCTATGGTCAGAACTGCCCTCATTAGTATGTTTTTCCTAGGATAAATCTACTCTTCAGAGGAATTCCTGCTGGCAGCAGTTGGTTACAAATAGGGTTACAGGTAGGGAATGGTAGGTTTAAGGTGGTTGAAGAAGCCACTCATAGGGTCATGTTTAACGTGACATATGCATGGCAGGTCACCAGCATCCTTTTAGGAACCACCATTCTTCCAGCTGTCAGAGAAGTGTCTTTCCCAACCAGTCAATAAGACAGGAGAGAAAGAAGAGTGAAGATTCAATGCCAGCAAACTGCAGATCCTGCTGGCCAGATTAATATCAGTATATATAATTACATAAAGTCTGTATAAACTTGTCTAAGTGTTTGGTCTATTGTATCTCTGTTGAACCTATGCAAAAAAAAAAAAAAAAAACAACAAAGAGATTCATGTGACTTTTCGAAACCATTGTATAGTGGAAAAAGTTATCCATGACCTGCAGATAGATAGTCTCTCTAAACCATAAATCGCATATGTAAAGTATACTTAGGGCTAATCTACAAGGTCTCTCAGATGAGAACTTGTGAACAGATTGCTGAGAATTCTTCTGAGTGTGAGGAGATTTTTTTTTCAAAGCAATATCACTACAGGCTAGAAAATTGTTGGTGATAACAGCTGTGGAGACCATTGGCACATGATTACCACATGGTGGGATATCTTGTTCACTATTAGGTTACCAGACAATGCTGACTTTCAAGTCTATTTTCATTTAATTTACATCAAGGTCTAATAATTTCTGAACCTTCATTATAGTAAACCTTGTTTTCTTATTCTATTTCACCTACTCATACATATTGTTTACAAGGTTAGCTTAATCTATAATAATAATAATAAGAAAATAAAAAACTTTGAAATGTTATCATGAGAGCTCATAAATCATTTATTATCATGTTATCTGTCATTTTTGAAGTTGTCATTGTCACTCAATTATGATTGCACTTTAATATAATGTACATTATTCGTAACCATTTCTGCAAACAGTTTTAGTTGATTGTAAAAACTAAACTATCACAGTTTTAATAATAAAATGAGGGTATATTTTGGTTATCGTAATTGGCCACTGATTTTTATTACCTTTCAACCATGTAAGTATGGCTGCTCGCTTCACATGAATATTTTTGGTGTATTATAGACATCATATGGGTCTTGGCAAAAATGCATGACTGGCTATGNTGCTCGCTTCACATGAATATTTTTGGTGTATTATAGACATCATATGGGTCTTGGCAAAAATGCATGACTGGCTATGGTCATGGTAGAGAAATGTTTAATTCTGCTGTTGTATTTTAAAGTCAGACATGTTATATATTATATGTAATTGCTGTTCAGGAGCATTTATCTACGTAGAAAAAATTGGTCAAGAATGCTAAAGCTTACTNTATATATTATATGTAATTGCTGTTCAGGAGCATTTATCTACGTAGAAAAAATTGGTCAAGAATGCTAAAGCTTACTTTTTGGAATTTGGAGTTTATGATATACACTAAGGCTAGAAATCTGTCCCCTGTGTTGCCTTAACACATTTAATTCCAGTTTTGTAGTTTTGAATTAAGAGTCACAATAGATAAATATTTTCTCTCCTTATACAGTAGTGTGAACCCGGTCACAGTAGGTAAAATGTGATTCTTGCAATTTACATTTTTTCCAAATAACTCAAAATATATATTAATTTACAAAATGTATGTACTTATAATAATTTTATTTCATTTTACCATATTGCATATTGTGTGTGTCATGTTTGTAGCTGTTTCAGTATTTAATTTCAGCTGGCAAAAAAAGAGCAATTATGAACTCCTCTTTGTCAAATTTTTTGAAATATTTTCACTTCCAAGATAGATGAGAGCTATTCTTAATGCATGGCTAATCCCTCCATTCCTCCCCTTCTTACTATCTGTGTATGGTTATTTCAATATGAACATGCTGTCAACCAATTATTTGAAAAGTAAATTGTAGAGAGTGGTGTACTCATAAACTTAATTTCCATTTTGAAAATACGAAGTGCTGCTTTGTTCTCATATAACAGTACAAAAGAGAAAGAAACCAGGTACAGTGACAGTGGCAGGGTTGAACAGCACGTGGCATAGCTTAGGTGGCGGAAGTCTCATCATACTATAATATTTTATAGCACTATAAAATGATAAAAGTGCTTAGGAAAAAATTGCATAATAATAGAATTGTTGATAAAGTTTTTTGTGTGCTTTTTTGCACAAGAATAGAAATATTCAGTAGGAAAAAGTTCTATGCTTGATTAAAACAAGGCTTGATGGGGACCTTCAATTTATTGTAATATAAGAATTACTAGGTAAACTTAAGGATATCTATAGTTAACATACTGTAACATTGCAGCCTAGAAGTNTATTGTAATATAAGAATTACTAGGTAAACTTAAGGATATCTATAGTTAACATACTGTAACATTGCAGCCTAGAAGTTGCAGCTCGGTTATCTCAATCGGTAGAAACATGAAACTTAAAAAAAAAAAAACACAGTTTAATTATAAAATAAAGTCAAGTTTTGGTTTATTTACTCTACTTTTATTTCTTTTTGAAATTAACAGTTCACGTGTATTCTTCAAGTATGCAGGGCCACGAAAGTTAGTTGCACCAGACAAATAAACAAGGAAAGAAAGAGCAGTGCCACAGTAGTTTTATGAATTAAACTTAACGTCTTTTAAACTGATATTGCAAGAGGAACTTCACCTGGCGACCTCCCACACCGGCGGAAATAATTTAGTAGTATAAAGTTTGCCGGTGTGGGGGATATTTGCCACGCCCGACGCGTCCTCTTTGGGAACTGGTTGTCTACTGTATACCATTGTCAGTCATCTGTCGTATACCGTTAGTGGGCATTAGGCGCAGAGGGTTTTGTCGCAGCGTGCCTGTCCCCACTCCTTTCTCCATGGTGCCCAAAACATGATTATATAAGGACATGGCATGAGCCGGGCAACCACTCTGCCGAACTGTGTCGTAAGTAAAAGATAATCCAAACTTCCAGAAGTTTTAGAAGGAAAAACTGTCAACTGAGGTTGGAAAGCTTCTATCTGACGGCAAACGTATGCCAGATAAACATTCTACCACTGCAATAATTTTGAATCCCGATAAAATATTACTAAACCCCGCAAAACAAAAGAAATTTAACTATGTATCCCGATAATTATGCTGCATCATTACAATACTATGTTATCTTGCATGAGAAAACCTACTGCATGTGCATGTAAGAACTATCACTTGTGTTCTCATCTGTTGAATTCCTTTTTCATTTCTCATTTGCTGTTTAAAATGGTATTTGTGTTAACAATCACCTGCTAAGATTTTATTTACAAGTCAGGATCTGCGGAGACACAATGTTTAATTTCTGTCAAAGAAAAATTTGCACATTTTAATATGTTTGATTTTTTTTGTGATAGTTGTTCATCACATTTGTTTTATTATTTGTATGATTGCTGTTAATCACACAGCAAATGTGATGATGTAGGTCTAGTTAACTAAAATAATGGTAATTATGAAGAACAGAAGTTTTTCTAAAATGCAAACAAAAATTCTAAAAAAATATATATGAATCAACAATACCGATCATGTTGAACGGTAATCACATAGGCGCATTGTTATATTCATAGCACATACTACGTCCCGTGATAGTAGGGAGGGTTATGAAGATCAGGGAAATTGGGGTATAAAAGTAGTAACAAACTGAGAAAATGCCATAACAAGAAATTTTGAAATGCACACAAAATGTAAACTTGTTCCAAATGGCTCTAGAAAAGCAGTTTAATGCAAAATCTATACCATTGTGCTTCTCTAAGTGTGAATGATAGCTAGCGTGGAAGAGAGACCAATTTACTTGTTACTTGCTTCATATGGTTTTACTTGTTTCATACAATGTTGCCAAATAAGTAAAAAAATAGGTAATAATAATTATAACCAACACCTACAATTAGGCTACCACCCGATGGCAAGTTCTCTCACCTCTCCCGTACCTGACCAAACTCCTCTTCCATGCCCTTCCTGAACTTTGCAACTCCCCTCCTGCAACACATTCCACTCCCTCACAGACCTCACAAGCATAGACTGCCTACCCTGCTCCGTTCTCATCCACACAATCTGAAGCTTCTCACTTTTGTTTCCTCTCCCTCTAAACACCCCCTTACTTAGCTGGTGTCTCGTCTGTGCTCGTATTGTTTGTGCTCCAACAAGCAGAGTGGTGCAGATTTTGTGTGAATTCACTTTTCTGGAGTTAGTTGGCAGTCTGTACAAAATCTCAACAGTTTGACGCTACTCGTCACCTGTGGGATACAGGGTGGTTTGTAGCGAACGAGTTACCTTTACCAGACACAGACTATAGGTGCCTTGACTGCTGAGGGTAAACAATAATGTAGTCACTCTGTGTTTCAGTTCACTATATATTTGGTTTAAAAGAACACATATACGTAACTCCGAGATGGTGCCCCGCGAGTTGGGAGCCTTAAGTGCTACTGCTTCCGACGCCGCGGGGGAACGCTAGGCGTTGGGAAATGTCCCTTGAGTGATGATGCTGGTACTTAGCTGTATTTATAGTTCTGGGTGTTCCGGCGGTAGTTTGAGGTATGGTAAGCTGGGCGGCCCTTCACGGGCCCTCGGCTCAGGCTAGCTGGCTTCCTGCTTCGGGTTGACCCTTTGGCTTCCATGACGGTTCTCCAAGACTGGCTGTTCCGGGTTCTCTCCTTGACGACTCCACGATGTGACTACTGCCTGACTCTTCTCTTGGCGTGGCGCCCCTCATTGAGGCCACCACTCGACTCCCGCTCTCGGCGTCGCACGACTACTCACTTCGTGTCCCGGCATAGTGCTCCTGGTGAGCCTCCACCCGACTGCCGCCTCTCGGCGCCGGGATTCAACTCACTCACGATACGACTGGTTCTACATCACTGACTCTGCTGGGGTCCGCTCCCCGGCCTCGACTGACTGACTCCCTCGTCCTGACGTGGTGCTTCTGGCGAGCCGCCACCCGACTGCTGCCTCTTGGCGTGTGATACGACTGACTCTACTCCCGTCACACGGCTGACTAACTTCGCATCCCGGCGTGGTGCTCCTGGCAAGCCCCCGCCCGACCGCCGCCTCTCGGCGTGGGGTACGACTTGTCCCCTCCTTTTCTTTTCCCGCAAGTTGGCTTTTAATCTCTCTCGATGCCCCCCCAGATCCTCGCACGTGTCTCACTCGGTGGGGGGGGGGGATCCACGGCTATACTGCCAAACACTGTCAACCCTTTTCTCGGTACGTGTCCATATTCTCTCGCATTTTGCTCGGGTGGGGGGACACGCGGCAACTGCCAAACACAGTCAGCCCTTTTCTCGTGTATCTCACCTCGAACTGCCTGTCTGTCCCTCTGGGCCGGCCTGGCCTCGCGGCACATGTCCCGCGGCACGTGTCTACTGGGGGGCCAAACACTGAAAATACTGGTTTAAGAGGGCCGGGGGGTTTGACCGCGGCGCTTCAGAATACTAACAATATGTGGCACGTGTCAAGTTGAAGACCTCTAATAAACAAAAAGTTGTATTCAAGGTTTTGTTTTTGTTTCTTTAAGCATTTGTTATGTTGTGTGTATCTGTCTAATGAAAGAATGAATTTTTTTGTAAAAAGGTATTTAGTGAAGGCCTAGTGCACATCTGCATTTAATCATATACCTATACTATTGTTTTTTATTGATGCTAGCACACATGCTAGTGAAACTTCAACATTATTACATGTCAAGACACGAATACACACACACATTCATGTTCTTCTCTACCTTTTCTCCTCTTATTAGCATAGGCATATACGCCTAATATTCTATCTATTATTTCCTTTTATTTATTGTTACTTAAAACCACTATTGCACAGAAATAAAAAGACAAAACTTTTACAATCCTGATAGATAGAAGTCAGCTAAAAAAAGAACCTTAAAAACAAATCATATTTTATATTAACTCTGTGCAGACATTAGAAGGTAGCATAGATGTCTACAGCTATTTTTACTTTTTTTTAACTGATGTGCTTTTTATGAAGAAATTTTCAAAATTCATTCCTATTGCTTGAAAATTTTTGTTTGCTGCCATTTAGGAATGAATTCAGCAGAGGGGACATGGTGGAATTTCATCCTCCCATAGTCACCTCTCATACAGCAAATGAACTAGCTACAGAGTGAAGAAGTTTCTAAGTAAAACTGGGGAAAACTGAGAAAGTAAAAATAGGGAATCTATTTCATTAAAAATATTGTGTACATTGCAACATGTGCATGGAAAAAAGTTTGAAACCATAAATTTAAAAAAAAATACGTGTTCAAAGGAAAGACCAAACAGACTAGCTGGAGAGCGTANAAAAAGTTTGAAACCATAAATTTAAAAAAAAATACGTGTTCAAAGGAAAGACCAAACAGACTAGCTGGAGAGCGTATCCCATCAAGAGACAGAAAAAAAAAAATTAAGATGTGCAGTAAATTAAATTTTCAGAGTTATGACAGAATGCTGTGAAGTAGAAGACAATGATATCTNGAAAAATTAAGATGTGCAGTAAATTAAATTTTCAGAGTTATGACAGAATGCTGTGAAGTAGAAGACAATGATATCTCCGTTTAGAATAAACCATGTTAGTGATCATGAATGCTGATAGACAACTAAGGCCTTGGTTATATTGGGACCTCTGGACCCCCACACACAACATTTTTCACCATCCCCATCATACCTAATAGCATATTACCAAAGGCACTGCTTAATAAAGTCCGACTGAGAGTTCGGTCTTGGTCTCGGCCGAACTCTCGNCTAATAGCATATTACCAAAGGCACTGCTTAATAAAGTCCGACTGAGAGTTCGGTCTTGGTCTCGGCCGAACTCTCGGTCTCTGGCAAAAAAAGGCATAAAGTCTCGGCTTAAGCCGATATAGCACACATAGCAAAATTGGAACATCATTACGTATATCGCGCACTTACAACTGAAAACTAACCGACTTTACTTACAGCCAGCGGTAACTTAGCACTCACTTGTTTTGTTTAGATTAAAACTTGATGATTGGTAATGTGGGTATAATGTAAACAAATATTTATCTTTGAAATCTTTAGACGAGTGCCATTTGTTTTGCCTCTTAACTCTTAACAGTTTTGTTCAGGACAGCAAGTGAATAACATTGTTATATTATATTGAATAGTAATATTTTATTTCAAATGGCAACTTTTCGTAGGTAAGTGTTTGTTTTCATTATTTATCTGATTTTGATTTTTGTTGCTATGCTAGCTAAGATATATTTTTGTTACATCATACACATCAGTTGAGAGACACAGGCTGATGATGATGATGATGNGCTATGCTAGCTAAGATATATTTTTGTTACATCATACACATCAGTTGAGAGACACAGGCTGATGATGATGATGATGATGCATACGTAATCATTATGTATGGCCCTAAGTGTCATAATGAGAATAATAGTACCTATGTTATGTAATGATGATTAAAAATGAATAATACCTACCTAACATTTTATTTTATATAGTTTCAGATTATTTTCAAGATGCCAAATATAAACCCTATTTGCGATTATTTTGAAAAAGCGGTCTCTGCTCCATCTAAAGCAAAATGTTAGCTGTGCAATAAAATATTGTCGCTCGGTAGCGACAAACCGAAATTTCAAACAATCAAAGGTTTGAAGGTTTATATGTCCAAGTACCATATGTCTGAAAATGAAGAATATTTAAACAAGCTAGCAGTTTTAGAAAAACCAGCGCCGAAAGTCAAAACATCTATAACTTTGAAGTCAGACAAGAAAATTTAGCCAACTATCAAACATATTTTGACCCAGCCATCATCATCACCACAGTGGCCAGATGACCATGATATTGCAAAATGCATTGATGAGGCCATTATGGACTATATTATTGTTGACAGCCTTACACAACTGTAGGAGGAGAAGGTTTTAAGAGACTGAATTTCTCTGACCCAGCTGGACCAAAGAGATATAAATTAAAGTCAGAAAAATGTTTTCGAACACAGTTGATGCCCCAAACCTATAAAAAATTATAAAAAAAAAAAAGGTAATTAATTTACTGTTGTCTGCCGAACGGATTAGCTTCACTACAGACATATGGTCCAATCCAACGAAAACTTGCGTCTTGCTAAGCTTCACAGCACATTTCATTCATGAAGCGCAACGTTTAAAAGTAGTCCTTGGCGCCTGTGTCTTAGAAGAAGACCACACTGGAGCATACATTGCCCAGAAACTTATTGAAATAATATCAAGCTNGCTATGCTAGCTAAGATATATTTTTGTTACATCATACACATCAGTTGAGAGACACAGGCTGATGATGATGATGATGCATACGTAATCATTATGTATGGCCCTAAGTGTCATAATGAGAATAATAGTACCTATGTTATGTAATGATGATTAAAAATGAATAATACCTACCTAACATTTTATTTTATATAGTTTCAGATTATTTTCAAGATGCCAAATATAAACCCTATTTGCGATTATTTTGAAAAAGCGGTCTCTGCTCCATCTAAAGCAAAATGTTAGCTGTGCAATAAAATATTGTCGCTCGGTAGCGACAAACCGAAATTTCAAACAATCAAAGGTTTGAAGGTTTATATGTCCAAGTACCATATGTCTGAAAATGAAGAATATTTAAACAAGCTAGCAGTTTTAGAAAAACCAGCGCCGAAAGTCAAAACATCTATAACTTTGAAGTCAGACAAGAAAATTTAGCCAACTATCAAACATATTTTGACCCAGCCATCATCATCACCACAGTGGCCAGATGACCATGATATTGCAAAATGCATTGATGAGGCCATTATGGACTATATTATTGTTGACAGCCTTACACAACTGTAGGAGGAGAAGGTTTTAAGAGACTGAATTTCTCTGACCCAGCTGAACCAAAGAGATATAAATTAAAGTCAGAAAAATGTTTTCGAACACAGTTGATGCCCCAAACCTATAAAAAATTATAAAAAAAAAAAGGTAATTAATTTACTGTTATCTGCCGAACGGATTAGCTTCACTACAGACATATGGTCCAATTCAATGAAAACTTGCTCCTTGCCAAGCTACACAGCACATTTAATTCATGAAGTAGTCTTTGGCGCCTGTGTCTTAGAAGAAGACCACACTGGAGCATACATTGCCCAGAAACTTATTGAAATAATATCAAGCTTTGATATACAATCAAAAATACATTTGGCAGTTAGGGACAATGCTGCCAACATGACTTCTGCTACTCGAATTGCTGATTTCGAATCTTTGGGCTGTGTTGCCCATACGTTGCAACTATTCATTCACGACGCTATCGTTTCCGTACCAGAAGTTGAGGAATCAATAAAAAAATGTCTCAAAGTTGTTGGACATTTTCACAGGAGTGAACAAGCGCAAAGGTATTAGTCAAAGGACGTATAATTTATCTGAACACGCATTATTTCAAGATGTTGAGACACGTTGGAACAGTGCGTATCAGATGATGGAATGCCTGATTGAGCAAAAAAATGTTATCAACCTTTACTGTGTAGAAAGATCAAATATTGCTGAAATAAACAACAAAGAATGGGATATAATGAAAAATCTCGTTACGGTATTAAAACATTTTTATCAGGCCACGATCAATATATCATCAGATTCCTCATGTCTTTCTATGGTAATACCAATGATAACCAAATGGTAAATTACAACCGCAGCAAACCTGCAATGATGTTGATGTTGTCCATAGTGAGGAAGATAATGAATTTGTTCAGAATACGTCTGGAAGAGATGAAAAACAATTTGCCCAGCTCGTTGAACAGGCAATTTAGTTACCTCAAACACTGTCTTTCTATGATTACAGTGACGCTTATCGATCTCCGGTTTAAGACAAAGTATCTTTCCCAAAACGATATTGATTTAGCAAAGAGAAACATCATACATCTTCTGATGCAACAAGAATCAAACTCCAATCGCCTTTCTTCAACTTACAATGATACTTCCATATCATCTTGAAATACATCCCAAACAATTGATGATAACAATATGAATAGTCTATCGACAGCGCATGACTCTATTGAGATCGGAGATGAAGAAATGCTGGATCAAGGGAAAGACTTCAATATCATGGAGCATGCTATCCAATAATTTTTAAGAGAACCTTGTCTGCAAAGAACTGCCAATATTTATGAGTGTTGGCATTCTTCTCCCTATAAAGTGCTTGGACCAGCTGCCTTGAAGTTTTTGTCTGTTCCTCCAACAAGTGTTGCAAGTGAGCAACTATTCAGTGCAGCAGGTCAGTTGTACGACGAAAGGGGACACAATTTGAAGGGCCAAAACACAGAAAAGTTGTTGTTTATGACTTATAATATTAAGTTGTTTGACTTTATTATTAAAATGTTGATTTTGTTTCAGTAGAACTATTTTTTGATAAATAAAAATATCATAAAACTACGTAAAAATTGTGTTTTACTGATTTTTTCTTCATTTTTATAAATATTTTGAAAGTCTCGGTCTCGGTTGAGACTGACTCTGACTTTTGGTCTCAGTCGAAACAAAAAATCGTGGTTCGGTCTGACCTTACTGCTTAACTTTCTTCAAATCACAGTGTTATTTTTATTTTCAAGTACATCAATCATTAATAATAATAATAATAATAAAAATAAAAGGCAAGTTCCTGTCACCCTTTTGGATCCTGGTGTTGTGTCTAGCGGCCTCTCTGTCATCTTTGGCAGCCGCAAACACCTGTCATGCATCGAGCAGTGGCTGTACAACTCTTAGGGTGTAGTGAAGTTAGCATGGGGCACTCCAAAACAAACACTTGCAGACATCACAGCATGTATTCATCAATTTCCAATACAGATCTCGCACTGCCTCCAGACAGCCCTAGTGTGAAGTGTTCCGGCAGCCACACCTTACTCACATTAGCTTCTTCCATCTGGCAGCTACACCTTCTTCCATCCTCATGTGCTTCTGACGTCACAGGTTGCCCCTCAGATAGTGGTCGGGCCATTGCCCCTGGACCCCCCTCTCCCAACTGAACATACAATGCCATCAGTATCACCAGTGCCTACATGCTGCCAGGCACTGCAAAACTGTCATGCAAACATCCATTCACAAACTCTGGCGTTATCCCGCTGCATGGGCCAATCAACCAAAAAGAGTTACCCAATATATGTTTATTCTGAGCACACGCTCAAATCCGTGGCGTGGCTGCCATTGCAGGTTTTGTGGCTTGTTAAGATGCACATCTGCTTTTGCTACAAGTATTAACATACAATAAGAAAATTGAAAATGTGGTATTCTGAATTGCTACCAGAGAACTTGACTTATCAATTAATATAACATACACACATGAGTAGATTATGGATATTGTACTGTGGGCCTAAGTCCTCCCTCCCCTCAACCAGGATATAACAATCCTCCTTCCTTAGGGAAAGTAAAGCACTGCGTGCTTTGCTGCTTACAGCTTGCAAACGTTGACTGGGGGGCCTTCTTTCCACTCCAGAAGTTAATGTGCCCATCTCTATATAGTTTCCCTTACCTGGGATAACTGCCAAGACTGGGATCTAGCCTGCAGTGGCGAGTGCTGTTGCCTGTCTTCAGTGTCTATCTGATTCAGAATGAGGAGGCTGAAACATTTATGCTGTTAGCACAGCTACTATCCTTCTTACACCAGTTCGACCAACTGAATCCTTTACATTTTCGACAAACACAAATTATGACAGTAACTACTACATAGACACTCAGTACATACATAATCCAGAACATACAATAGACTATTTTAGAATTCTTTGCTTACTGTTTGATCCACAGTCTCTATTTTATTCCCCAACACCTTTAGGTCCTCTAAGTTCAATATTCTTTATCCCACTGGTAGGTTCATGAGCACCTGGTCTATGTTCACACTGGTGCATATGGTTTCACAGCACTTTTATTCTAATGCAAGAGGTGAGATTAGGTCCTTGCTGCTATAATTGCTGGGAATTTCAAATTGACTATCACCAATTGTTCCCCCAAAGCATTTACATTTTTAAAGGAAGTTATTCTGCCTGCTCCCAGTATACTCTTTTCCGAAGGTTCTTGTTCCCCAGATGTTTAAGTCAATCTTTCCAGGGCAGGCGCTACATACAGCCATTCGTTTGCAAATAATCTAGTCCATAACGAGTGGTCTACTTCGACTACACCTTTTGGAACACATGGCCGGCACCTTAGTAGCATAGGTTAATAATTTTACCTTGCGGGGGCAACGGTGGTGTAGTGGTTAGACTACTAGTCTCCCACCAGGGCAAACCTGGTTTGACTCTCAGCAGGGTTGCCTCAAGATCTTTGCATGTGGGAATCGTGCCGAACAATGCAGCTTGGTGGGTTTTCTCTGGGATCTCCCGTTTTCCTCTCCCATTCATTCCCGTGCTACTCCATACTCACTTTGCTTCACCCTCATCTGCTCTCAGGATCCCTATGTTAAGAGCCGCCCAAATATCTTCACTCACTTTCACTCTCACACTTGCTCAATTATACCTCTCAATCCTCTTGCATGTATGTACTAAATAAAGGGGGAAGTTGGTTTGCACACCCTCCAATCTTCGTTCACTACGTTGCGTCATATTCCCTAAAGGTCATTTTGGCATAGTATTGTTTTGAGAGGTCAGTCAATAGGAAGTTGGCAGACGGATTTACAAACACGAACTTGTTGGAGAACCCGTTGTCAGTCCGAATTGGTGCTGGCAGTAGTGATAAAGTGTAGCATAGATCTCGGTTGGCTAGGGGTAATTTTATTATGTACCCTAACACTTCTGACCTTATGAACACACTAAGTGGTGTAACCTATCCACTTATCTCAGTTCTCCTGTGCCTCCTCCATGTAGTGATGCAGGAATTTGACCATGGTACTGTGCGAGTGTTAAAATCTGTTTAATTTCATGCCCTGATCTGTGAGTATCTTCTGTGGTATCCCGAAACGGAGCAGCACCATATTCTCCATTCTCTATGAATCCCAGTGGTACCGACTCAGCATCCTGTCACAGCAGTGGGACAGTGACCATATATTTTGACAGACTGTCCTGGCACTTTAATAGATATTGATTCCATGTCTCCTTTACTGTTAAAGGCCCTACTATGTTGAGGGTGCAGGTGTTTCAAATACCACCTCGGGAGTGTCAGTAACTTTCAATGGCATCCTAACTTTAGGGCAGGTTAACTTTTTTTTGGCAAGAGTTGCATCTACGAACATACTCCTCTATAGCCCCTTTGTATTGGGCCAACTAAAGTATCATGTACATAGCCCCTTGGTGCCTCCCTACCGGAGAGTCATGACACTCCTTAAGCACATGTTGTTTCCTGTTCTCATCCCACATTTATATTAAGGGTCTGGGTCGGCCTTCGTCTCTGCTGCATTCTCTTCTGCTTCTTCCAATTTTTTGCCATTTGAGCAGGTGTGAGCTGGGGTATTTGATGCAAAAAATCCAGACTAGCAGCTTGTGATTGGTAGGGACTGTGAAATGTTGCCCCACCAGATATGGCCTAAATAATTTGCATTATTTGCATACAAACCCCAGTAACTCTTGCTCACTGGCGGAATAGTTTTGCTCTGCTTGATTCATTGTACGACTGGTATACGCTACAGGATGGTCACCCCCACCCCTCCTTGCGAGTTGCGAGAAAATTGCTCCAATGGCTTCCCAACTGCCATCAGTGGTTAAAAAAAAAGGGTTTAGAGAAATCCGGGTACTGTAACATGGGAGTGTCGATTAGCGAACCCTTCAGTGTCTCAAAAGCTTTTTCATGGGAATCCTCCCATTTAATATGGCTTTCTCTTTTAGGAGTTAGAACAAAGGCTTGGCCACTCTACTAACCTACAGAATGAACCGTCTGTAATAACCTACTAGACCAAGGAAGGACTTAAGTTTGCACTTCGTCTCTGGTCGAGGGAATCCTTGTTTCGCACCAATGTTCTGCGGGTCAGGTTTTACCCCAACCCCAGTATTAGTAACTATATATCCCAAAGTAGGGGTGTGCGAAAATTATTTTTTCGTTTTGAATCAAAGACTTAAGACCCAAATCTTTGTCGAAGATGAATTCTAAGTCTGAGATCATTTCAATTATTTTTAATTGCAGAGATTACATCCCACATGAACAAATAGTGTGCCAGTGCCAGATGATGTTTGCTTGCCTGTAATATGTAGAAAAGAGTGCTGTGCTAATAGCAAGTATCTTTGAACACTCAAATGTATCAATTTTAATTTTTGTATCATTATATTGCAGCACTTTACATTAGTTGCCATGGAAAATAAATATAGTGCATTGTATTCCATCTGGAATAACTGCAGTCATATTGCTGGAACCATAACGTTAGTGCCATCTGGATAGTATGTTCTGTAGATTCATTCACGCTTAACAACAAAAACATTAAACAGTGCTTTTGTTGTGAGTTAAATGAGTACATTCAAATTAAATTTCATGTGAAACTTTATTAAGATTTTCAGCAAATGTGTGATTTTTTTTTAAAATTATAATTGTTGCAATATGTTTGATGCTTTGGTATAAAAGCAAACATCAGTTAATATAATTCTGCATAAAATAGTAGTTCACTTATAATATTCACAATTATATTATAGGTAAGTTTAAGTAATGTTTATGTGTGTGTAAAATGGCTAAAATTACAAAATATGGAGGTTTGCCAAATCATATTGACTATAGGAAAACAATTTCTGGAATCTTTAAAGTTTTTTGTTATGCCCAAGGTCAAAAAAGAAGGGAAGAAGTCTATGATTCAACTTCGAATTTTCAAAGTTTCACACACCCGTAGTCCCAAGTAAGTCGCTTCCTTGCAGAGTAATTCACATTTCTCAGGCTGAGTTTTAGATAGTGTTTTTGCAGTCTATCACAAAGACTTTGCTTAGACTGTCATTATGCTCTCCTTGATTGATCCATATATTACGATGTCATACACTGGATCCCATGTAGACCCACCAAGATTGTATTCGTGAGACACTGATACATAGCAGATGCACCTCCTTTTAGTGCGAAAATCATACGAGTATACTCGTAATGAATATACGGAGTACTGAAAGCTGTTTTGGGATGATCTTCAGGTCTCACTGGTATCTGAAGGTACCCACTTGCTGGATCCAGGGTAATCAGATACTTGGCCTGCCCCAATTGGTCCAGTATATTGGATATGCTAGAGATCGGGGAAGCATCCCTTATAGTCTGAGAATTAAGGCCCCTGTAATCAACCACAATCCTCCACCATAGTTTCCCAGAGGCATCCCGTTTCTTCGGGATTACTAGAATCTGGGAATTCCACAGGCTCTTGCTCAGTATGATAATTCTGGCCCTTCACACATCAAGCCTTTGTCGACGGGCCTTCTCCTTATGGACATTGGGTATACTGTAAGATCTTATATTTACCGGCTTGGTATTGCATACTATTGTTATCATGTGCGCTAGGGTATTCAAACACGTTAGTTTGTTCCCTGGTAAATGGAAAATATCATTATAATGGTGACAAATTTTCTCCACGGCCCGTCATTCTTCCTTATTTTAATAGTCTAGTCTTAATAGATGCCGTAATTTCGAACCTGTCTCCGTTTGGCTTTCCATGTTTTAATTACTAAGTGCCTTTACTGGTTCCATTGTTACCTTAGGAATAGGTATAGATACGTTGCAGTCAGATGTATTCAAAATACTACAAATCCACATACCACCCATCGCCTCTGTCAACCCACTTTCCAAGTAAACACCCTTCTGTATTTCCCTCTTTTCCATAATGCCTAGTCCAATACTAGTCGTTCATATTCTGCTATGAATTCGCTCCTTGCTGGTATGTTCAGGGTCGTATGGCTCCTCCCCATGTGGGTGTCCACTTACATGTGTGAGTTCCCACCATTTGCAAAGTAAGTGTGTTTTCTGCCAAATTTGTTATCGCTCAGAGGGGGTTCAAAAAGTCTTGGCCCAGTACTCCCGTGTACATGCGATCCCATATCACCTGACATGGAAAAATAATACCTGCTCCAAGCTTAACATAGATTGATCAAGTTCCCTCAGTAGTAGTTTTGCCCTGTGCAGGACAAGTTGTTGTGCAGGTTTTATGTTCCATTTCACCTCTGTCATGAGACAACTTAAGTTAATGAAACTGACTTCCGAGTTGGTGTCGACCAATAGAGCACCTCTATCCTTCATTTTCACNTAATGTGTTGCTCTACCGAATCGTGAGTCATTATTGAGCTACGTGCCTAAATACTTTCAAGTGTGAATTGGCTATAAAAGCTAGTTCGTAACACAGTGTAAGACTTATGGGTACCAGGTCCCCTGGCGCTACCCAGGGGCCCTTTAACAAAATGACTGCTGGCTTAGCCTCAGAGCAACAATTTAATCTACAGCCAGGCGGGACAGGCTAGCTGTCCCCAACCTGGGTGCTCAGAAATGACATACAATAGGGAGGACAAGAGCTCTCACAAGGGCTTGTACTTCCCCCGCGCTGAGGGAGTAGCATCCCGGTGATGCACAATGGCGGCGTTTTCATGCAGTTCTATTATTAATGGTGTGGAATTGAGGTATGTTAGGAGAGGGCTTATCTACAAGGCAGCGTTTGTAGGGGCAAAAATAAAAGAATGTAATTAAAGAGAAGCTTAGGGGTAGTGAGACAGTTAAGGTGGTAGCAATACATGGAGGGGGGATGACTTATCTTTTAAGAAAGTAGGTGTAGTGGAACAGGACTTAACGGGGTTGCTGATACAGATTAAGATGAAGTTCCCTGTGTTGGTTTGAGTAAATTATGTATGCATAAGTGACACGTATCTAATTGAATGGTAATTGTCTATGGAATAATAAATAAAAGGATTAATTACTGTAAAATAAGAATAATAGAGAAATAAAGTGAGTGAAGAGATTTGGGCGGCTCTTAACATAGAGGTCTTTAGAGCTGATGAGAGTGAAGCAAGGTGAGTATGGAGCAGCACCGGAATGAAAGAGCGGGGGAAACGGGAAATCACTGAGAAAACCCGCTAACCAGCAGCATTGTCTGGCATGATTCCCACATGTGAAAATCCGGGAGTGACCCGGCCGGGGATTAAACCCAGTTCGCCTTGGTGGGAGGCGAGCAGTCTAACCACTCAGCTACTGTGGCCCCTAAAAAATAAAAACTTTGAATAAAAAGTAATACATGGTGTCAAAAGTGGGATCTGTTTAAGAAAATTATAATTGATACGAGTTTGATCAATAAACCATGACATAATGACAGAAAATGATGACAAACCAGCAATCCTACAAGTTTCAATTTCAGAAGACCACAAGAATGGTGTTTATGGTTCAAAAGAGTATCAGAGATTTTGATTGGTTAGTGGATTAGCAAAAAAGAAAGAAAAAATCTAGGTTCGTACATTTATTTATGTTATTGGGCAAGAAGCAGAAGAAATCATAAATAGTTTTAAGCTATCCTACAGCAATGCAAATTCATATGAAAATGTAGAAAAATGTTTTGAATCGCACTTTATCCTAAAAAGAAATGTAATTTGCAAGAGGGGCTGATTTTAATCTTTGTTCACAAATGGCAGATGAGAGCGTAAAATCATTTTTATGGCATTACATTTTCTCGCAGTAAAATGAGAATACAAATCAATGGAAGATGAATTAGTACCAGATAGTTTAGTAGTAGGGCTTTTAGACAAAAAGTTATCAGTTATTGCAGCTGGATGTGAACTTGGCATTAGAAACTGCTATAAGTAAAGCCAGATAGACCGAAGCATTTAAAAAACAATTGGTTGTGCAAAAATTGAATTGCAAGTTAATAATAGAGGAATACATTGACAGAATAAATGAATATACATAGAGTTGAATATACAAAACTATAAAACCAAATGCGAAATGGGAAAATTATATTTATAAAAGAACACCGACCGTAAAAGTGTTATAGGTGTGGAGGCACATTCATGAAACGACACATGGGGAGATGTCCATCCCTTACAGAAAGCTATAGAAATTGCCAAAAAAAATTGGTCACAAAAAAAATATTCCAAACAAATTGTAGCAATTTAGGGTGATAAACATTCTGGTACTGATCGGTTACTGGCTATGGTTAACAGTAGAATTGGAATAAGTCCACCTAGGAGAACAAAGATAAAAGTCGGAGGAGAATACGTCCTTTTTAAAATTGATACAGGCGCAGATGTTACAGTGATACCAGATTGTGTTTTCAAGTATTTAACCACTGTCCCAAAAATTGAACGAAACCTAGAAAATATGAAACTTTCTGATTCCTGCAGTTTACAATGGGAAATCTGAAGTAAATTGACAACAACATTACTATGAATAGGAAACATTATCACATATGCTGTTTATGTGGTTCTAGATTTAAAAGAACCATTACTAGAGAGAGCTGCAGTCGAGTCCTAGGGATTCTAACATGGGTTGAAGAAGTAAACTACCTGTCAAACATATTTGATCCAATATAAAAATAATATCCAAATCTATTTTCTGGACTAGGCTTGATGAAAGCTACCTATGAAATCAAGTTGAAGTGTGATGTACAACCTGTGTCATTGTAAGCTCTTAGGGGGTAGACCTAACATTGTAACTGATACTAAAATATGAATTAAATAGAATGTTTAAAATGGACATTATCTCCCCAGTAGATAAGCCAACAGAATGCTGTTCAGGCATTGTGACTGTCCCAAAACCAAATGGACAAATAAGGATATGTCTAGATTTATCAGCTCTCATCAACAGTGTTTAAATGGAATGTGTTATTTTACCTACCGTAGTTGAATCGCTGGCTGTGCTTCAGAATGACAAGATTTTTTCAAAACTAGATGTTTGTTCTGGATACTGGCAAATAAATACCATTGGCAGAGAAATCAAGATATCTTATTACTTTTATAACACCATTTGGAAGAAATTTATTTAATAGACTCCCATTTGGAATAGCAGTGCTCCTGAATTCTATACTCAAGAAATTAATTGCATTCTTGAGAACACACCTAGATGGTAGATGGATAGTCATTGGATCAAATGAAGGAGAACATTATGAGAACCTCGATGAAGTTCTAAAGAAAATTGAAGCAGCTAGAATTACTTTAAATGACAAATGTGAGTTTGGGACAAATTGTGTTAAATTCCTTGGACACATAGTATCCAATAAAGGAATTGAAGCAGACCCATCTAAAATCAAACTAATCGAGAAACTTCTACAACCTCAGTTCATCGCAGATGTAAGGAGGTTATTGTGAATAGTTAATTTGTAACATTACAGTTCTTTTATGTTCACTAACTTTAACCTTATTTTTGAATGACATTACCTAACTTATGCCTAGCTGGGAATAATAACGTTGCACCAGCTAGCTCAGTGATTTGTGCAGATGAAGGATAGTAACAGTTATTTTAAATTAAAATGCCAAAATTCTGTTTTCATTTTTTATTGAATCACTTATATTCTCAAACAAACATGATTATCACTCAGTTTCCATTATCGATGATGCAACTTAAAATATCTTGCAGTAATTACAGACAAACTGCTTGTGTCTAAATTTATAAAGGAGGCAAACACGGGGCTGCCAACGCCCTAATGGCTATGTACATGGGTGGAAAATAATTTGGCAGAAAATTTTATTCCAAAAAGTTACAGATGGTAGCCACAGGTGCTACCCACGGGTGGTAAACTTTCCACTCTCAATACATTTTCTTTCTTCAGGTGTTACAGCCCCTCGTCACACACGCATCCGTTCTCAGCGGTGGTGGCAGTATTTGTGAAAGAGGAATGCGCTCGTCTCAACCTTCAGCGTCACCCAGTCCTAACCTGCGTTCTCATTGGCTGTCGGCTGACCACACCACCCTACTCCGCCAACCAGCAATGGCGAGACAAGAGCCAATCAGTATGCTTTTCTTTAAATTAACATGGCCTACAAAATGCAATACTTATTACCCTGTAAGGGCTAATGAACAATAATCTCCAACTGACCTCTACCCCGAAAAACTTGTGAACTGACCAAATATAAACTGCCCTCCACTTAAATGATAACCCACCAAATCTTAATCTGAAATTTATAATAATGACTCATCACCGCAAATAAATAATCTTAAACCAAAAGACATCAATAAAATAAAAACCTGAAAAACCGTAACATTACAAATTATGTGGTAAAATTTGTTCTTAACCCTGCTCCTCAGTAACTAAAAGAACAATTTTTTTTTTTGTGAAGCGAACCACAAGATTTGTCCTTCCAGAAAATCAAACAACTTCTTTGTAGTCTACCACCACTACTGCTACATTATGACCCGAATAAGGATATTTGCATAAGGGCAGATGCCTCTTCATATGGTACTGGGGCAGTGGTAGAATAGCCTGATGACGACAATGTATGGAGACCAGTAGCTTATGCATCAAGATCATTATCTGCAGCAAAAATGAATCATTCACCAATTGAAAAAGTATCTCTGGCACTAACATGGGCATGCAATAGATTTGACATGGATATACTGTGAAAGAGCATTATTTTAATAACATTATCAGCCTCTCATGTTTGTACTGGGAAATAATATCTATAAATTACTTCCTAGAATGCAAAGGTACTGGTTGAGACTATTGAGGTATACCTAGATCGTTTAGAATATTGCAGGAAAGCAGTTTTATATGCCAGATACAATATCAAGAGCCTTATTCGAGATACCGAAGAAGTGAACAGCATACCAGTTAATGAAATTGAAGAATACACAACGCAGTTCATGAAACATTTTCCAGCCTCTGACAGACGAATAGAAGAGGTGCGACAAGCCTAAAAATTCAGATGCTACATGTATGGATTAAATGCAGCTAATCCATAATGGATGGTCTCAAAAAACCACACAAATTCCAATTTGTCGAGCATACTGGAAGATACGAGGTGAATGATTCGTAATAGGAGGCATTTTAATGAAGAATAGTACTATGGTGGTACCATCTGCATTACATAAGGAGATAATGGAGTGAATGCACTTGGGTTACTTTGGTATAAAGAAAATAATGTATTAAAATAGCTAAAACTACAGTGTGGTGGCTCAGGATTTCTAACAATATCAAGAACTACATCTTCGACTATGAAACATGCATACAAGAGAAATCAAACATATTATACCTGGTACAGAACTTCTTGGCTGATGATTATCAGCCTATCAGTGATCATTACCAAGTCCTGTTGCCACATTTATCAAGAGCCCATCACGTCATAAAACAGGTATCATGAAATCTCAGTTATAGTAATATAAATTATAATTCTTTATGCAAAGAGGAACATTTCAATTAAGTAGAAAACAAATTGGTAAAGCACAACTCAATATATTTGGAAGTTTAGATATATGTATATTAGGAAACTGCCAGAGCAGTCAAACTGCTAAATTTTTGCGTTCGTATAGTAAAAACATCCTGACACTTAAATTTACATATTATCAAAATCTGTTAAATGTATATGTAATAATTTTCATTTACCTACAGCATAGAAAAAGTAATTCATATTTTTGCTGTAGCTTGTAATGACAGCACAAGCTCCTCTTCCTGTCTGCGCAATTGTAACGTTATTCCTTTCTGTTACAAAATTCCGCCCGTCATTCGATTTCTTATAACAAAAACAGGCACTTTCAGAAATGTTGCTATGAACTTGTTGAAACCATATAACCAATTTTGTCACGCATAACTGCAGTTTTTTTTTTTTCCGGAATTTCCTCCCTTGTCGTTAAATTCTAAAGTCAATTCTCCAAAGACAGTCTTTTAAAATCATCAAAATGTAACTCATTTCCTGACAATTTTTGTCCTAGGTGTGACAAATATTTCTGTTGGCGTAGAAGCAATGTTACCCTCTCCTTCTTTGTATATCTGTCGCACGGTACGTTCACCGACATCACACGCTCTTGCTGTCAAACTGTTAATTTATTTGAAATGTATACTTTCAAGAAATTATTTGCTTGACAATTTAGTAAAAACAGAATGCACACTAAAGATTATAGATTTACTTTGTTTGTGAACAACTTCACTTTTGTAAGTACACAAGATTTACTTAGCACCGTAATTTCAACAAAAACTTAACACTCACGCAAATGAAAAACAGCCAGGATCGTTCATAGCCTGTTGTAGTACTGGCCACTGCGGATAATGCTAGAGCAAACACCAACACTTTATTTGGACTGTGAGGCAGCTGTTGTGCTCTGCATTATCTCATGTCGACTAAGCACAAGTCAAAACTTTGCTATTGTCTGCTTATAAAGCATGGTGGAATCATTCAGTATATCTATGAAATATGGTTTCCTCTCAGGAGAACGAATATCATCCTATTTTCTGGAAAATAAACGTGAGTTCGTCCCAACTGTCATGCATAGTCCTTGATAACGTAAAACGCAAATGGATAAAGATACAGACTTGAGATTTTCACCTACTTGTTCAGCAAAATGAGCCTCTTGCAAAAAGTAATCAAATTTTTATGAAATCTTTCACTATTTCATGAGGGCACCTGAGAAACATTTTGCTTGACTCGCTGTGGCCACTGTAGCACTTGAGTGGCCGAGATGTTCTGTGCCTGGCATAGAATTCCTCATGCCATCACCCCTAGTGCAAGCCCCATAGGAGGTTGTAGATATAGACATAGCAGTATTTTGTTATCGTTGACCACTATTCCAGGTATCCATAGATATTTCCATTACCAGATACTAAAACTTCTACAACAATATCAAGATGTGAGCTGCATTTTCTCATCAAGGAATTCCCAAAGTAGTTAGAGAAGATAATGAACCTCAATATAGCATGCAGGCATTCAAAGAGTTTGCCAAGGAATACAGATTTTCACACATAACAAGCAGCCCTTGATTCCCACAGACAAAAGTGGAGAGAGCAATAAAAATTTTTAAAAACATCATAAAAAGATTGCTTGATCCATATTTAAGATTGTCATCTTACAGAAATACTCCACTGACAGATCTCAAATACAGCTCTGCTGTGATCAACCCATCAGTAGTTGTACTGATGGGTTGATCACTGAGAGATATATTGCTTGCCATATACACCAACCTAACATAACACCTCGAACAATACACAGAAACAAATTTTCATTGATACACAATTAATCCAAACATTGCCAAAAAACAAATTTTGATTGACATAGTTGTGCACATGAATGACATTCATTACAAGCAAACCAAAAAGTTTGGATAAATTATCTACAGTGGTATAAAACAATAATCTCTGAAGCAGATACTTATAGGTCGTTCCTAATATCCTCACATGATGAAATAATCGGGAGAAACAGACATCGTCTAAAAGAAGTGAGAGGAGCAAAGGAAGAAGAGCTGGAGAAACAAAATTCTGGAGGATATACAGAAGAGAATGATAGTTCAACATTACCAATTCTGGAGGTGTGCCAAGGGATCACACTATTACGGATGAGAGTCTAGAACAATATGCATTACTTGAAGACAATTGTGTACAATATACAGAAGATAGAACAACAGAAATAGGAGGAAGAGAAAAAGTTCTTAGTCTATCTTTGATACATGAAAATGAAACATGCACTATGCCTTTAAAAACAAGTGGAAAATTAATGAAACCTAAAGAAAGATTAAACTTCTAAATTACAATTTTCCCTTCAGGGAAGGGAAGATGTGTTGGTTTGAGTAAATTGTTTATGTATAAGTGATATAATTGAATTGTAATTGTCTCTGGAATAATAAATAAAGGAATTAATTATTGTATAATAAGGAATATAAAGAAATAAAAGCTCTGAATAGAAAGTAATATTACCCAGTACATACCATAAATACCTATACCATAAATACAATTATTTCATAATAAATTTTAATCGAAAAATATATTTACATGTTACCTGCTACACTTACAGTGGCCTAGCCTGTGGAATCCATGGGCCCGACCCCTGGGATCAAGGGTGGTGATTAGTGGAGTACTAGATAAGAAGGGAATCAACTATGCTAAGGCAGTTGGCAGCCAGTGAGTTATATGAGAGGATATGTAGGAAAGGGGAGCCATATTCATAGACAGTGACTAGGCAGTAAATGTGTAAGAAGGGACAATGTGCTTTAAACAGACCAGGGAAAGAGGATATTTTGGTAGGTTTGCCAGATGTACTGATTTTCCCAAAACAATTTCAGTTTTTCGCATTTATTTCTGTGCACTGTTCTTATCTGTAACAGTATGCTCAATGTTCTGGTTTTTGACAGCAACTACCCATCCTAACAATATGATTACAAACTTTGTTAGTGTTCGTAGCATCCTTTGAAGAAATGTGTATTATTTTATTTTCAAAACATTCTCTTTGCATTCAAATAATTTCTCTACTTAAGTTTTTTTGTTCCCAAATGACAATAGAAAATTATTTTCAAGTAAAAACATCAAAATATGATAATTTAATTCAGAAAACTTTCTGTGGAATGTTTGTAGATGGTAGTACATTCTTGTTATATATAGGTTACTCTAGTTATTTTGGAAGAATTTGCCATGACTTGCAGGTGTTTGGATCAAAACAAACAGCAAAGAAAGCCATTTGGGGAATTATTTCCAGATGAAGAGAATCAGTATGTTGAATAATTTGAATATGTAGACTATATAGAGTATTTGTGAACTACTTAAAACAAATGGTTTGATTTCAGTGATGACAATATTTTATGTACGATGGACTGCATATCACTATAATATCCACCACAATTTCAGAAAGTCCATCTTTATAAATTGTAGATATGTTTAATGTAGATGATATGTTTTCAGAAATAACTGGAATTGTTAATGTTTGTTCTGTGGAGTCAGATGTAAAATTAAGTGAAAAATAGAGTTCAATGTCATCAGACAGATGGGTATATATTGTCAATATCTTAAGTGAAACAAAATTATGCAATGTCTCAATTTTAGTAAAGTTTCTGCTTAGTACTTTCCCTTCAAATGCTTTTACAGAGTGAATTATTTCTATCATGAACTTTGAATGAAGAGATGAATTAAACAGAAGTCCAGTAAACGTACTGAAACATGAATTGTTCACATTTTTCAATTACAGTGAAAGTTGTACTGATTTTTATAAAAAGCTACTTCAAGACAAAAATAGCTTACTATTGCACACTCAAATAACAAGTATTTTTAAATAAATTGTCACTGCAGTGCGACATTAAAAATAATTAAATTAAATAATAAATAACTGCTATTAAGTATGTTGCTAAGCCAAAGGTGACTCCAAACCATTGTCACTGTTTGACTA
>NQII01000385.1:436943-458672 GCA_002778355.1 Clitarchus hookeri | reverse complement strand
AATAAGCTAAAGTAGATGCAACTCACTTAAATAGTTTATAAGTAGACACCTGTGCACGCGAGAGGGAACTTACTCTCTCTATCTACGTTCTTGATACCGGAATAAACCTCTACAGGACGGTTTTAAGATGGGTCAGTACTAATTCATAACTTTGTTCACTCAGTTACTCCAATTCATTCACTATTCCTGATTCTTGGTTCCTTCTACTCTCTAGATGAGGGGGGAAAACAAAAGTCCGCCGTCCCACACATAGCTCTAGTTTGAGTGGCAGGCTGACGTCCTGCCCTGAGCAGCACCACGCATAACACGAATTGACAACAATGTTACAATTCCAAACACACATCCTTCCCATACCAAATCTGTGTGTGAACTCTCAACTAATTAAGACAGCTCTAAGGCTGGGTCAAGGGGCCTGCCTTAGGTATGAGTTCTCCACGTGCACGTGCACTGCATCTCGTGGCCGAATCTGAACTCTCGTACGTAAAAACAGCCTTAAGGCTGGGCCAAAGGGCCTGTTTTAGGCACGCCCACACTGCATGCATGTCCTTCCCATTTCACGCCAGACTATGAACTCCCCTGAACTCACTAACCCTGGAACATCACGCGCGCTCACATGACAGCTGACACAGCGAGACATGTGTCCAGCCAGAGGCAGGCCCTGCCTCTTGTCTACTTGTTTCACGACAGCAGCCTTCTTTCGCCGACCAAAACTGTCCATTCACAGACAAAATGCACCAAACCTTAGGACAACAATACATTTCCATGAACAGTTCAGCACAAGGCGACGACGTCAACCTCCTATTGCAAAAAACTGGGTCTCGCTGCCTCATAGTCACGCAGAGAAAAATTCAAACATAGAACAGGCACAACTACAGAATTTAAATTTTAGCAATGCTACAATATGTATTGTAATTGGGCCCTGTTTAGTACATGTTTTAGTTTTGTAAGTTTGGTTTATTAAATTTGGGTCTGTTATACATGTATGAGACCTTTGTTAGTTTAGGATGGGCCAGAAAAGCAATGTCACAAACACATGTACTTATCACCAAGATCTGGCAACCCTATAGTAGGAGATCTGCAAAGCAGGGTTATAACTGGCTGTTTGGAGAGAAGTAGGGTTGTTCAGGGAGGACAGGAATAGCTACCAAAGCAAACAGACAGATGGAAAGGGCTTTGAAGTCGAGCTGATGGGAGGAATTGTGTGCAAGTTGAATAGCTTCTGGGAAATGGTCGAAGGATATGGGGCAGATGTAGTCATGGCAGTGGAGACTTGGCTTAGTAAGGAAGTATTAGATAGTGAATGCCAACAAGATAAATTATATAATTATTTGCAATCTACAGAAGAGAGAGGGACAGGAAAGGAGGGGGAATAATGGTGTGCTTAAAAGAGGATTTGGAGTGGTCTGTGGAATGGGTTTGTGATGTGGCTGAAGTTATGGAAAATAGATAATGCGGAGGGGTTGAAGTATCACATTGCTGCCACTGTATAGGCCACCAGGTCAGGGGTGTGAGGCGGTAGAGGAGGTCAAGGAAAGGATTGATAAACTGAGGGATAGGTAGTAGAGTGGTGGGGGACCTGAACATGCTGGGTGTGGAGGGAGCTGAGGGGATAAGCAAAATGAAGGATGGCATCACAATTAGTGAACAGAGGGTTGGTTCAGACAGTAGAAACACCCACAAGAAGTATGGAGGTGTTGGGGTAGTGCTAAATGTGATGTTGGTTAGGCTAGGGAATGCCATAATTGATTCAGTAATCTTAGATGGCGTCAGTGATCATAATATTCCAGTGGAAATAGGGATTGAAAGGCTGAGGATAGAGGATCCTAGAGTTAGAGTAATATGGCAGTATAGGAGGTGAAACAAGTAGGGGGCAGAAAATTTCTTGAAGGATAGGTAAAAATTGTAGACAATTTTATTGAATGAACTAAGAGAAATCATAGAGAGAACGTTGAAGTTAATTATCCCAAAGAAAATAATAAAGGCTGGGGTTGATCCTCTGTATTATGGATGGGAGATAAAAAGGATGAAGAGAAAGGGTAGACAAATACATTCATGGCGTAAGAGTACAGGATCGGATAGCACTAGAGATTGTTTGAAACAGAATGAGGGGGGAACCAGACAAAGAATGAATACCTAAGTAGCATGATAGAATTGCAGCACACTGAAATAATTTATGGTGGAATTTATATGTACAACATAACACATACAATATATTAGTACATTAAAGAAGATAGAAGAGAGTTACATGATAACCGAGAAAGTCTGGCGACATTCAAAACAAATGATGAATAAACTTTCTGCTGACATAGGATGTTACTTTGTTTCTTTGGAATGAGCTGAAACAAGTTTTGGTAAATAGTGAGAAAAATAAAATGTTCCTACTTTATCAATACAAGTCTGAACGTATTCGGAGTTCTGTTGCAATGTTATGCAAACTCATTTTCTGCTGTAAATAAGCAAGTCACATTTGGCCATACCTATTATGTACATTAGCATCTGGCACTGGGTGTAATAAATGTGATTTAGCTTTAATTTAATATTTATCTTTTTGTCTAAATACAAATACTTCAAGTTAACATTGCCTGCTTCATCAACTATGCACTTATCCTTACATGAAATTCGACACTTTACTTCTAAAACTCTTTCAGTTCGCCCTTCATTAACAACAATGCGTCTGGACTTCCACACAGCCATGGCTGTAATTTGTGAACTATCAAACCACAGTCTACAACTTTAGCATCACGTGTTCTTTGATAATTTTTTATGGCTTCAGATTCCATGTTCTTCCCGTATTTCACGTTTCTTGCAGCAACACCTTTCAAGTATTGATCATTACAATCTATTAAGGAACTCACCAATGTTTCAAAATTTTGTCTTCTAACTTTAATTTGATGAGCCTTGCTGCTTGCCGAAATGCGGTAAGCAGCAAGGCTTTCCGCATTTCGGACATTCTGCTTGTTTGCATGTTCTTAAAGAAATTTAAAGTGCCTTCTCATCTCTAACACAAACGTTTTCGTAAAACTACTGTTCACCTTCCTCCCTCTTGGGTTGCCAACAGTCCCATGTTGTATGGAATTTCTTGTATCCTGAGGCTGAAAGAATTATCCCGTATGGACATAGGACGGAACATAATGTATTCTGTATCTCGAAACTCTTTGAAAATAAATTGAATATTAATAAACACAGCGTCAGTAATTTACCATTCCTGCGATTACATGTATGTTTACGCTGCTACTCTAACCCAATGGCAGAATATTTTGTAAAAATACAAAATAGAAAAAAAAAAAAAAACTTTTTGAAGTTCAAAAACTGGCTAAATAAGGATTTGCTAAGTGCAACTAATATTTTATTGTTGTAAATGTGCAGATAAAATGTTGATTGACGTATACTACTAATTTTTGCACATTACAAATAGTACCTAAAACTGCTTTTTAAATAATAATTTTCTTGATATTTTATTGGGATAAGACATGTGTTGAGTTGTCAGAAGTGTCCCTAATTGGAAATCTGGAAGAGTTGGCAAACCTACTTACCTCACCTCCTCTAACCCTGATATATCCATACAACTTCCTCTATTCCTTTCTTTTTCCGTATGTAAACCTTGACGTGTTTTGACGTCTTGAACTATGGGAGACTGCTAATTAACTAAAACAAATCACATATGAACAATATCATCAACATATGGGAGCAGTTCAGTTGATAGTTTGTCTAATATGTTACATATTTTAATTAGTTGAATGCATTTTTCTACATGAATTTGAACACTGGCAACACTGTAGGTTGTTTACACTTCTTCAGATGTCAGTTTACCATCATGCAGAAATGGCGGTGTAACAACAATGACCATCATGCAGAAATGGCGGTGTAACAACAATGACCATCATGCAGAAATGGCGGTGTAACAACAATGACCATCATGCAGAAATGGCGGTGTAACAATGACCATCATGCAGAAATGGCGGTGTAACAACAATAACCCCTTTGTTGGAGAAGCTTGTTTTAATTCCTGGAAAACCTTTATCAGCCATTACTTTGTCGCCGCTCTCCAATAACGTCAACAACCCGCAGTCTTTTGTGATAAATGTGTCACTTAACCTGCCACCGTAGCATTTTGATTTGAAGCACACCATTGCACTAGGCAATAATGCCTATTAGGAATTTAACTGTGTACATAATCTTGTAATTTGAGCAAAGAAACACTCTTTATTCAATGTATGGTGGCTGTTTAACTTTAACTTCCGTACAGTCAATTATGACTCTGCGCTTGGGGTACTTTATTTTAAATACTGCTGACATTGTTTCCACACTTTCATTCCTAGGGGCTCTCAAGACCACGGTGTTAAGAGCCGTCCAAATATCTTCACTCACTTAATGCTAGGCCAAAATGCATAATTAGCCATTTTAGATGCTAGCAACATTAAAGTTGTGGTAAAAATGTTTGATATTGTTGTACGGTGAACCCTGAACATAACTCTCATAGCATAATACAACAATCTAGTTTTCATTTTCATTAAAATATGAACAACAGATTGAAAACCACAAATGTCACTCTGTAAAATCTCTTAGTTGTGTTTCATCTGTGATTGAAGAATATTCCTGGAAACATAGTATTTCATTTACAGTATTACTTGTACCTGAGTTCTTGTCATAACGTTTCACGTGTGACTTAAGTTCCGCATACAATGGAATAGACGCTCGAGTAGACAATTCACACCCACTGATCGTACAACAGAAAACAATATTGTTAGGAATGGTTTCACTGACATCTGTCTATTACAACTTAGTGTTTCATAACAGCAGCACTCGTTGAACATTCCTCTTCAATAAAACTTCCATTTCCATTATTCTTTCTTCGTTTTGCGGNCTTCCATTTCCATTATTCTTTCTTCGTTTTGCGGCTTTTTCAAACCTTTCCACAGCGTGAGATGGGGTGTTTTTTTTTTCTATAATCTTGGGGGAAATACTGGGGACGTATGCTGGATTCTGGTGATGTCCTGACCATCTGTTTCCAATAAAATGACTGCTGCATATTCTTGATGTGGCTGTTGGTTCCCAAGTTGATCCATCAAGACTGAAAATCAAATATTCACTAATTACCTATATGAATACATTTCAATAAGTATCATCACATAAATATCATTGTTGTTATTTTTTTTGCGGAATTTTGGCAATGAAGGCAGTCTAATGTTTACGATATTAAATATACTTCATTGTAATGTCATTTATAAAAAAAATGTCACCTAACAGTAAAGAAAAAAAAAGTGCATTGAAAGTCTTTCCTACATCCTACCTAAATGGACAATACTTTTATAAACCGAGTAGCGCTACTTTGTCTGTGCACCGCCTGGATCCACAACTTACGTCGCTTATCTTCAGTTTTCCGTGTTGGAAATGAATAAAAAACTACATTGAGGGCTGTGTTTCTGAGGTATATATATACCCAACAACACAGCAATTTGCGTTGCCTTTCTGCTTTCTTGAGCAGCCATTCATCCATTATACTAATTGTTTTGACGTTACAGCTGGCGCCGCGCTGTGTCTTTTCCTACCGTCCTGCAATTGGTTACCACATTCTCTGTCAGAGTAGTGCGCACTGTTTCTATAGGGGGATTGAAGAGTAGCAAGACAGTAGGTCAAAATGGTATAGGGAATGGAGTCCTAAAGTTTGGAGGGAGAGAGCTGTGTAGATATCTTGAAGTGTTGTTTAGAAGATCTTTAGTGGAAGGCAAGTTGCCACAGGACTGGTAGGAGGCATTGTTGGTTCCGGTTTACAAGCAAGGTGAGGAAAGGAAAAATCCTGGCAATTACAGGTCTGCGAGTCTCACATGTAGTACAGGAAATATCTATGATGGAGAGGCTTGTAATACAGTATGTCGTAGAAGTTATGAAAATAAGGAACTGGCTTCAGGAGTACCAACATGGTTTTAGAGCAGGTTATTCATGTGAGATGCAACTGCCTGGATTGCTTGAGGATTTGGTGCAGGCAGTAGATTGAGGGGAAGCAGGTGGATGCATAATTCATAGACTTAGAGAAGGTCTTTGATAAGGTGTCCCAGGGGATTTTGATGCAAAAGGTGGATGAACTACTGGATAATAAGTGGGCAGTGGATTGGATAGGAGACTTCCAAAGGAGGAGAAAAGGAGGAAAGTCCTGGTCGGAGGAAGGTGGGGTTATATCATGGGTTCCGCAGGGTTGTGTGCTGTGCCCCTTGTTGTTTACCATTATTGTTAATGACCTGGGGATAATGGTGGGTGGCAAATTGAAGCTGTTTATGAACGATTATGTGCAGAGGTGGGTGGGGAGAATAATTTTCAGGACGACATAACAAATGAGGTGGACAGAAAGAAATAACATGAAGATTATTATAAGAAAAACAAAAATCGTAAGGTTCACCAGGAAGAGGGGGAGGTGTGAAAGCACTTATAAATGGCAACAGCAGGATGCACTTGTCACCAGGCAATAGCCCAGTTGTAAGTTGGAAATTATTATGGTTCTTATTATTTACGAAACCTAACAAAATAGGTATTTTTGGGTTATTTAATTTCATGTCTTTATTCGCTGAACAAAAATTCTCACTTTGTCATACTGTGCAGAATTTTGTTAGAGTAGGTGTCATAAATTGCAGTACAGTTTCCACTTAACATTTATGTAAAATTTCTATATAGATGTTTTTATTTATACCACTGCTACTGTCCTGAAAATTGTGGTAAGTGTACCTAAATTGATTAGATACAAAAACCACTGCTTTGGAGCACTGTTAATGTGTTTCACATTGATATTTCATGTGAAGTGTGCAAGACAACTTTGCCAGGGAAGTATATTTTTAGAGTAAAATTATTTTGACATGGATTTAATCAATATGTAAGCATTGGTATGTGTGTGGATAGTGCCCCCTGCCTGTCTTTGGTGCACAAGACAGTGCCTGCCATGAATGCTTTACTGCCTGTGAGAGTAGACAGCGGATGGATGGATGGATGGGTGTATGTATGTATGTATGCATGAATGTATGCATGTACGTACATATGCATGTACGTACATATGCATGTATGTATGCCTGTACGTACGTATGCATGTATATATGGATGTATTTATGTAAGTTGCCACATGAACTTGTGATATTACACTGACTATACATGCTTCATGTTTGTTAGAATGAGCGCTCATTCATTACCACCCTTTATTCCTCCAACAGGGGCAATTTAGAATTGTGTGTGGTTGACAGCAGTCATTTGTCCTTCCCTTATGTTTGATTAACTGAAGATAGATGTCCTTGCACCAGGATGCTTTCACGTGAAACGCATAGGGTTGGGGCAAATATTTAGATTAAAGTGGCTAGGACTAGCTTTAAATAAAATGCATTTGATTGCATGTCCGTCTCAAAGCAGCAGGTGTGCTGTTGCTAGAGGTCACCATTTTTGTGATATATTATCAGTAATCCACCTGAACCAATGAAGAATTCACAAAACTGCTCATTGTTCTCACAAGGGGTGGATCTGTGAAAATGTTCATCATGTGATCGGTTATTTTGATCACAGGTACACAGGTAGGTCCCAGTACCCATCCCACGAAAGTGCGTAAGTCACTTTAGATTTAGTAAGGATATAATGTGGTAGAGTGGTTCTCAGTTTGTTATGGTACAGTAATACTGATTTCATAGTAACGTATAGTTAATTTTCTTTTGTTTCACAATAAAATGTAATTTTTTTCCAGTATTCCAAACATTTTGGCATTGTTAATGTGTGTAGAGTTTTTTTCTAAAGTCGTAGTTGAAGTTGAGTCAGGGATTAGTGATAAGGGCTGTTAGGATGTTCGTTGATATGCTTTCTTTTGAGTATGTTATGGAGATACAGTTGTGTGTTATTTCGGCGCAGTTTGGCTTGCGTGGGAAGATGATCACAACGGGTCTTGTACTAGTGTACAAAAGGACTCATTCTACATGATGCCATTTAGGTAGTAGTTGGATGGGCAATAAGAGTAGCGCTGCACAATAACCTTATTTGAGTATATTTACAGTGCAAAGATGTGAGGGGGAGCACTGTGGAATTAATTAGCCGTGAGCACCCACTGCCACTTCTCAATTGGAATTGACACTTCACAGTTGTCCAACATGTGAGACCATGGTTATAATGACAGCATGTAACTTAAATAATGAATGGATGATTCTGCAACACTGTCAGTGGCGGTGTGTGAGGTCGTGCTCTCATGCTCTAGCACTGACCAAATTTTCATACTTTTTGACAAATATTTTAAAAATGAAGTATTATTGACTCAGAATTGATGATATTTTCCTTTAACAATACAATATTACATCACTTTCTACTACGGCAGTGGTACTAGTACAACTAAGAAAACTATGCACATTTCAATGAATAAATATTCTGTAAGCAGTTCCATTTGGAATACAGTGTAACACATATGCTTAAAGCACACACTAATTCTTTTCAAATTAAGAGGAGGCAGTAACATTTCTTCAGTAAAAATGGACAAAAATGGGAAGCTAGTTTGAAACATAGTGTCAGTTGGTTTTGCAACCAATATAAACTTATTGCATCCGTAGAATAGGTTTTAGATTGCTATAGTTTTTGTACCGGATACGGCTGGCATTTTATATGCCAAACATAAAACTTATTCCGCCGGCAACAATACTGCAAGCATAGTTCCATATGTAGTTACTGTAATTCACATATTAAAAGTAAATGTTTTACAAGTATTACAAATAATAATTCGGTACAACATATACCTCATACCAAATCTTAACAAGAAAGATGGGGGAGCTGATTTGAAACATAAACTTCAGTTCTTCAATGTGTCTACTGTAAAAAAGTATATTGCTGTCTGGAATAGGTTCAGAGTAGAGAATGAAGTACACCAGTTGGTTTTATATCATCAATCTTTTAACATTTCAATTAAAATATTTAAGTTGTTAACAAATCAAGTATTCTAGCACAAAGCAAATAAGAACTACTGTTTTATTGTATAAATAATTATGCAATATGTTCTAATAACATAGCTTATAAATAAATAATTCCAATATTTTATGTAGTTATAAAATTGAGTTATGAAAAAATATTTGTGAATGAATCAGTCAACTCAGCATATATTTTAAATACTCTCTAACATTTAGTCTTTTTCCTTCCCAAATATCCCACATATATAGTGTATAAAATGCACATGTATATTTATACACACACATACATGGTTTTTATTTAATCTTGGCTGAAACACGTCATTACTTTAAAATAAAACCAATGGAAGTCAATAAAAACAATTTTGTATCTTACCTCCGAACAAAATCTTTCTTGCAAAATATACATTCTCTTTTTCCATGTTGGCTTTCCTCCAAAATTCACATTACATATCATTCTGTATCAGACAAAGGCTTAAAATCTTCCAGAAAATTGTCTCCACGGTCGCTGGTCTCACACAAACTCGATGAAGAATCTTGCACACAAATAATGAATTCTTCCATGGGTTACATATTCGCACTCTTTTTCACATGGTTAAACATGGATGCCCATTGTTCTTGAGTGACTTCTTGAAATTTAATTTCAGTGAGGCTTTTGACGTCATTCAGATTAAATGTGGTGTTCCGAAATGCAACCCAGTTTTTTTTACGATACCTTAAATTTCTTCTATTGGGTTCAGATCTGGGTGGTAAGGAGGCAGGTTCAGTACTGTATGTTCATGTTTTGAGAGTATTGAGTCAACTGTGTACAAATTTTTCTATGGCTTTAAGTTCGTACAGTTCTGTTTTCGTCAAAGCAGCATCAAATATAATGTTTTGTTCCTTCAACCATTCTACAATCTGACTTTTCCGACTGTTTGAAGTTGGTGACGTACAGACTGAACACTGCAGAGTGAGGTTTTAAATTTGGGATAAATTTCTGTTGCAGCCACTTGAAGAAATTGTAGTTCATGTCGTTATGATAATCGCCTGATTTTGTTCCTGACCTAAATATCAAAAGTACGTTTAGGATAAACCAGTCTTCCCCTCCAGCATGAAGCATAATTACTGCCCTTTTGACATTGGTTTCTTAACTGGAGTCGTCTGTGTGTTGTGGGAGCTATGAAGGTATGTTTCATCTATGTACACAATATTTCTGGGTTCATTTATGACTTTATGTATCTTTCGAAGATACGGCATGCACAGAAGTTTTATGTTATGACGTTCCCTGCCGATTATCTGACGTCATTTTCCAGTGGTAAACTAATTTTAAGAGAAGGTGCCTATAATTTCCCGCCCTTGTAAGAAATATCCTTAACCAGTTTGGCATGAACAGTACCTAGTGTTGGTCGACATATGTCTGTAAAATGAAAGTTGTTAATTGTTCGCAGCATTACCTGTACGTTGAAATTGTTTATGTTAGTCTTGGTAACACGTTTTTGTTGTTTCTTGTTTGGTGTTGTAAAATATGTGCATGTGCTTTTCTTAATCTCGTTCCGTTTCCTGTTTATTTTGTACACAGCTGGTACAGAAAAACCAGTTGCTGCTGAGACTCTTCTCACAACCTCTGAAAGTGGTATCGTTGTACCATTTTCTGCTTTATTTTACTTGAATTTAATGACATTAAAAACAACTTCTCGGGCTTGACTGTAAACAACTTTTCCTTTTTTGAAGCTCGCCATTAAGTTACTTGGTTTATTCCATTAATTTATATGCTACAATTACAAACAAAATATCTCTCTGTAACATAAGACATTATCTGCACACCCAACATAAACATCCAACATTACAATGCTGTACACCTCAACTAATGTAAAATACTGTCCATTTCCGCTGACATGACTTACATTTCTTCAACAGGTCGTATGCACGCGCAGAGCAGTTCTTGCCAAACTGTACTCTACCGGTGTCACCGTCGAACTGAACAACTTCCACTCCTTGGTGCAGTGGCAATAGACTCTTCCGATTCACCTGACACATTTTGGTCTTCTCCGCATTATTTTCTCATTTGGATTTCACTACAGCACATCTTTGCACACACTCTACTACATGTTGGGTCATCCCAGGCCAGAAGACATGCTCTCTTACCAACTGCAGGGTACCTTGAATTCCTTTGTGACCATGATGTAACTTTGAAAGGACCAGTGGCTTCATACTACCTGGGATTAAAGTCTGTGCTCCCTTAAAGGTAACAGCATTATAAACAGCACACTGTTCTTAGCAAGTCCAGTATTTCTCAAGGTTTTTCTGGCAAAAGTTTATATTCCTCAGGCCATCTATGTAATGTGGTGTGTCATAAGTCTGACAATTATTCATTTGCATGGACAGCCTCTTTTAGATATGAAACTTGCTCCTTCGACATTAGTATTAACGTTAACTTCAAATGTGGGGGAATATCAGTTTCTGATACATTGTCACAATTTTGACTCAAAGCATCTGCTGTGTACAGTTCTGATCCTTTTTGTAAACTATAGTTGGATTATATGGCAAGACTTCAAACAAGATTCTTTGAGGGCTGGCAGGTGCATCCTGGAGTGGTTTTTTGAAAATTGGTTTTAGTGGCTTATGGCCTGATTCAACCACCACATTATGATTTCCCCAAATATATTTATGCAATTTCTTGCATGCTGCTAAGATGTCAAAGACTTCCTTTTCCAGTGGGCTATAATAGTTTAACTGTGCTTTTCTTAGTGCTTTAGAAGCATGGGATACTGGCTGATATGCCTGTAAGAGCACCGATGCCACTGAATGACTGCTTGCATCCACTGACAAGGTAATTCGTTATAAAGTCACAACACTGGGAGTGACTTGAGAAGTCCTTCAGGCTGTTGAATGTACTCTCTTGTTCTTGCCCCCAATGCTATGCTGCTACTTTTTCTAATAGTAGCCGAAGTGAGGTTGACAGTTGTGACACATTTTGGAGGAACTCAGCCAATTATGTTATCATGCCACTGAATCTTTGCAATTCATGCTGCACAGGTGTGGTCCCTTGATTTGTTCTGTTGCCATTTTTTCTGGATCAGGTGACATTCCTTCACTTGACAGGATGTGCCTAAGGAACTTTATTTTATCTTGTCCAAAAATTCATTTACTGGCATTAAGTTTTAATCCTGCTTGCTTCTTGTCAGTGGTTTTACTGGTGATAGCATCTAATTCCTCTTTGGTTGGGGTATGGATAAGGGTATCATCCACTGGTCTTGCATAACTTTCAGTATGTGACTCATAATTTGTTGGAATACTTCATGTGCTGAGGCCAGTCCAAACAGCATTCATTTGCAAGCATATCTTCCTCAAGATTTAAGCAAAAGTAAGGTACAGGTACTTAGATTTCCTGTGTGATACCTTTCCCCAGCCAGAAACCTTTTGTACAGTCCAACAGTGCAAAATATTTTGAATCATGGATGGAGACTTGTGGCAATTTCATAAATTGTTTAAAGAATAAAGTAGTGTCTCTTCAAGTTTTTGTTGATGTCTGATGGGTCAATGCATTTCTGAACTTTTCCAGTTTTGCATACAACTACCCCATTGGTGAGATTGCTAGAGTATGTTCTGTAATTGGTTCAATAATGCTGTTGTTTACCGTGTTATTAAGTTCTTGCCTCACAGTATCCCTAATAGGGTATGATACCTTACTAAGTGGGTAGATTTTGAGGTTAGGTTGGACCACCAGGTCAGTGTCGTACACAAATCTCGTTAAGCATCCTATACCATTAAATAAGTTATCACTAGTGTCTACAATTTCCAGTCTTTTGTTAAACTCTAGATTTTCACAATTCTTCTTTCTCAGTATGCACATTGCCAACAATCACAAATGGCAGAATGGTAACCTTTTTGCTGTTGGTTATCACACTAACTTTGCTTCTCCCAATACTGGGTCAGAGTCTTTACTGAATGACACTAAATATTTGATTTGCAAGGAGAGAATTTGTTGGCAATAGACATTGAACTGTGCCTATGTATAAAGTTTAAAATTAATTATACAATTTCCAGGTAATGTTAAGGTTTCTGTCTAGTTTGTCTCATTTTCACTTTAAGACAGTGTGGAAATGATAATGTCTCTTCTGCTGGTACTGAATCCCTTTTTACTCTTGTACACTTAGATCATGCCGTAGGCTCTAACTTGTTAGCGATTGTTGTTACCTTTCGAGATTGGCACGCTCAAACAAAATGCCCTCACTTTCCGTGTTTCTTACATGTTTTGCCATGTGCAGGACATTACCTCTATTGGTGACCTGTGTCACACCTAGAGCACAGGAAGGTATCTGCTGTCACTTGTCCCTTGCCATTTTCTTTGCGGACTGCAACACTTAGTGAACGTCTGTTTTCATGGAATTTAACTGCTGTTTGCTTTGCTTGATTGCTCTGCGGTTCTTCACAGCACGGTTAAAAGTAACTGCTTCCTCTGCAAGAAGCCTTTCTCTCACTGTGTCACTGGCTCTACTGACAACTATTTTGTCACACAGCAAACTGTCTTGACAAGTCCCTAAATTCACATTTTTTCCTTTGATTAATGATGGTTATAAGAAATTTGTCAAATGGTTAGCTCTCTGCTTGCACTGGTTTGTTGAAAATGTACCTTCCATAGGTTAGGTTAGTCTTGGGAGAAAAAAATAGGTATCAAGTTTCTTTGTAATTACCTTGATGTTTTCTTCTTTTTCTGTTAGTGAAAAAGTTTTGTAAATCTTTTTAGTATCCTGTCCAATTAATATCATGAATGTTGCCACTTGTATCTTTGGACTTTTCTTTATAATGTACCATTCAAATTGCTGCATCCACGATTTCCAGTCATCAGCCATATCTTGCTCTGTAATTAGTGTACTGTTTTGGAGGTTTGAGGGCTACGCCTGACTCCTCGGCCATAGGTGACACACTGTTGATATTGACCTAGTTATTTTAATGCTACCATCACTTATTCCTGGGTGTCGACACCATGTCACATGTTAAAGGAAATGCAATATTGTAAACATCTCAGAGGAGATAAACAGCACATATTTTATTATACCTCACTAGTACAGNTTTGAGGGCTACGCCTGACTCCTCGGCCATAGGTGACACACTGTTGATATTGACCTAGTTATTTTAATGCTACCATAACTTATTCCTGGGTGTCGACACCATGTCACATTTTAAAGGAAATGCAATATTGTAAACATCTCAGAGGAGATAAACAGCACATATTTTATTATACCTCACTAGTACAGNGTTAAAGGAAATGCAATATTGTAAACATCTCAGAGGAGATAAACAGCACATATTTTATTATACCTCACTAGTACAGGCTATGTAACATAGACTACATTGGCCATGTTTGTTGAGTACTGACTTGCTATAGTACTGCCAACATACAGCATCTGTGACAGGACCCACCCTCTTAGCATAAACATTGCTGAATGCTTTGCAGTTATGACAAAGCATGTGTACCTGCATCAAAATCTGGTCGGTTCAGGGGTGGATCTAGACATCCATCAAGGAGGAGGCAAATTGAGGTGTCACATGTTTACCAATATATGTTAAGTTTTAATGCTACGTATAAATGTCTGTACTTCGTGAGTGAACTATCTAATTACTTTTTTTAATTTTACTATGCTGAGTGTGTATTAATGCTGCAGTATTAATAATATACTAAGCTTCAAGAATAATCTAATTTTATCCAGTGTAAAATCAACCTATAAGGGAGGGGCTCAAGCCTGCTTGGCCCCTCCCCTTGGATCTGCCACTGGGTAAGAACACATTCTATCAAGCAAGGTTCTACATGGTTCACATAGACTGTTTGAGAAAAGGGAAGTGATAGGCAGATAATACTAGCCTTGTTAGACATGGTGGACTTGCCTATACATGCTGTGACTTATTGCCTTTACCCAACTGTGCCTTCACAGAGAGGGGAAGTATTAAGGGTACAAGCACAGCAGTTAGGTTACGAGAAGATAAGTACAGAGTGGCTGGTTCTATAAGTACGATTTATTGTGTTCTGAAGCAACGTGCTAGTGTTCTATCATTCCTGCATGTGAAATGGATGCAAGCATCAGGCCCCTTATAAGGTCAGATGGTGTTCAGTGACTCAGAATTGAGCTGTGAATAAAGAGTGAATAATCCTCTTTAAGCTACCTAAAGAAACAACATTTATGTGGCTTTGCCTCTCTTAGCTTGTTTGAAGAAAATTAACTCTCTAATAATCATGCATCAGCTGAACACTCTCCAACAGTAAAACATCTTTATAAAGCTCAAAGATATGTAGTCCTTCTTAGGGTACATACATTCAAATGTATCAGAANCCAACAGTAAAACATCTTTATAAAGCTCAAAGATATGTAGTCCTTCTTAGGGTACATACATTCAAATGTATCAGAAACATTGTGCCTCTTGTTGAAATTTTTCACATGCTGAGACTAAGGATTTAAATACTAATGCAAAATACGAATTATTTTATCTTTTTATAATACAAGGTAACCAAATAAGTTCTGGCCCTANGATTTAAATACTAATGCAAAATACGAATTATTTTATCTTTTTATAATACAAGGTAACCAAATAAGTTCTGGCCCTATTTGAAGTAGCATGGGAAGATGTGATGACTGATATGGAAATGTGTGCATCACGTGCCGGAAAAGGGGTCAGGGAGGGAGTAAGGACATTGACCTTAACCAATACAGGCACATTGCGTACTTGCAGCAGTCATAGCTCAAGCAGTGGCGAAGAGAAATTGAGGTGTTAAAGGAACTCATTTGGTGTTTTCTGCTTTATGACTAAGATGGGTGTGTCCACAGCTGCATCAAGTCACTGAATACGTCAAGCCTTTGGGGATGATGCTGTAAATGAGTGCACCAGCAGGCATATTGGTTCTAGAAGTTTAGGTCGGGAGATATCTTCCATTGTAATGGTCCTCCTGGATGACGAGGCCCTGAAGGCGGCCATAAAGGAGGACAGCAGTCAAAGTTGTGGTGAGGTTGCGTAACGCTTCGAGGTGTTTGATAAAACAGACTTCACCTGCACTGCATAGGGAAGATATTCAAGTTGAGCAACTGGGTATCCCACATTTGATTGAGTGCTCACTGATGATGAGATCTTGTAACACCTAACATTAAATAAACTAAATAACTGAGAGTCATGGTTTTCAAAAGCTGAAATTGTTTAATAATTTACCTTTGCCTAATAGGCAGTTATCAAACATAACTTTAAACTACATATGTCTAAATGTAAAAATAATAAGGCCTTTTATTTAGTTGCTGAGTATATGGAATATGATTTTTTAACTTACAATAAAATTTACATGTAAATTTATTTGTAATTTGTGAATATTCCTGTACTTTTGTATGAAATGGATATTTTAGCATTCCTTCAATAATCTTTAGGGTTATCAACTAACTGATATTCTGAAGTAAATATAAGTGTTTAGTTAATTTAAAATTTACATTTTATTGATATTTGTTCTTTACATGTATTTATAAAAACTTGACAACGTCTGTTACATTTTGNATTTAAAATTTACATTTTATTGATATTTGTTCTTTACATGTATTTATAAAAACTTGACAACGTCTGTTACATTTTGGTCATGTTTATTGCCTCCATTGTAATTACTTGAATTTGTGTACAATTTTTCCAAATATATGCAGTATGTATTTATTTCTTGTTTTGTAAATATTAAGAAAGAGAGGTGCCATGTTGTGTTTAATGTTTGCTTGAATTNATTTAAAATTTACATTTTATTGATATTTGTTCTTTACATGTATTTATAAAAACTTGACAACGTCTGTTACATTTTGATCATGTTTATTGCCTCCATTGTAATTACTTGAATTTGTGTACAATTTTTCCAAATATATGAAGTATGTATTTATTTCTTGTTTTGTAAATATTAAGAAAGAGAGGTGCCATGTTGTGTTTAATGTTTGCTTGAATTTTAGTGTTTGCAGAACAGACAAATGTTTTGAAAGGCAGTGACGTTCAACTGATGATCACATCAAGGACAAATGAAGAAGTTGATTCCTGCAAGATCACAATCCCTGATGGAAGTTCATATTCTGTTTTCCCAATTTCTACCTTGCCATACAGCATTAAAAACATGACTAAAGCATTCCCTGAAAGTTGTACAATCAAACTTTTATCGGTTTCTGTCAAAATGAAGGGCATCTACATGCTGACCATAGAGACTATACGTGGAGATGAAACAAATTCTACATTTTTAAGAGTACAAGGTAAAATACTGTTCTAAATATATATCCCTTGGTAGGCCTTTGTATCAAGTGACATACAACTCGGTCTTTGCTTTTAGATTAAAACTATCTTGTAGAAATACAAAAACATTTATGAATTATTATCTCCAAATAAAATAAATTATTTAAAAAATATTTTTACAATTTTTAATTAGTTGAGTTGGGAGATTTGCATGACTCTTAACGAGGTCTTGAGATCCGATGAGGGTGAAATGAGATGAGAACAGAAAAGTGCCGGAATGCAAGGGCGAGGGAAATGGGATATCCCCGAGAAAATCTGCCGACCAGCAGCATTGTCCAGCATGATTCCCATTTGCAAAAATCCGGGAGTGATTCAGCTGTCGATTGAACTTGGTTCGCCTTGGTGGGACGTGAACAGTCTAACCGCTCGGCCACCATGGCCCCCTGTAATCAAGAAGAACTTTACACTAATAAAACAAGATAAGGTAAAATATAACTTAATTATTTTGTGAGAAATTTTTATGTACTTTACAGAATGAAAATTTCTCAAGTTTTCATGACATTTATATATTTTTCCGTATTTGTGTTTTTGACAGAATGCAGATTTTGAGTTTTCATTCAATTTATATATACCTTTATTTTGTAATTCCATGTCATTGCTTCCAGAAATGTAAAATTACAAGCAACGTTTATAGCAGTTGACTTGGAAATTCTTCAACCATGCCATAGTAAACGTAATATAAATTTTGTGAGGTTTGTGAAATTTGTTACATTCTTGCAAACCATAGCAAGACAAGTGTCAGCATTTATTGTGGAAAACATTTATGTAAGAACAAAGTTTCTTTATCACTATTCATGTAGTCTGTTCCTTCATTAATTAGTTTTAAACAGTATTTTCTCATACAATTTTTTCTTATTTTGTATAATAGTTTTACAAGGCAATTTTCTTCAAGACCAACATGAAATGCATAATTATGGGGGCACATCCAAAATTAAGGCATGTTACATAGAGAGCTTACTGTGTTTGTTATTTCAGAATCTGTAGATGTGTGGCCCACATCGCTTGACAAAGTCTATCAAGGGGAAGATTTCTTCATGAAGCTGGATGTTGAGGTGCCTGGTTTGACTGAGTGTCATGTAATATATCCCATAGGATCCACAAATGTTGATGTTATTCTGTCAAAAGAAGATAATCCACTTCCTGAAGGTAAGAAAATATGTTGTGTTATTCAACTATGATGATGAAAACTCATCCAAGCTGTAATTGACCATGAGATGGTGAACAGCATAGGTGTGAACTGGAAAGTTGTAGTCAGATGTTTAGGATGGTGACATTTGCGCAGATACAACCTAGCATTTCCTGGACTAGGATTAGGGTGAGTTTTCAGGGTGTAATAGATTTTCTGTGGCGCAGCCTTTCAGTAACAACATGATAGAAAAAAGACAGTACTAGACTAGCTAGCTGAAGTTTCATTGTTCTTAACAATGGAATATGCCAATCTCTCTTGGTGAGACGCAGCACTGCCTAGCACACAATAGGTGATAATAGTAGTCAAAATGTGAGTTGTAATGCATGTAATTTAGTAGGGTCTCACAAAGCACTGATCAAAACATGTGAAGTTAAGTAGTACTACATATGCCCTTCTGAAGGGTTAGTACAAAGCATGCAGCAGCTCACTGTTCAGCATATTACATGACCAGAAAATAGCTGGAGTCTGCTAGTATCACAAAAGTTTAGTTTATGCTTTTCATATGCGAGTCATCTGCAGGAGGGTGGTGGTGACATCCACGGGAGATTCAAATATCAAAAAAGGGTTCCAGTAAGTGAGGCAGGTAAAACAGATATAAGAGTCAGTCAAGACAAAGAATGAAGCTTCTGTCATGGATGTGACATCCAGAATCAAAATACGTTTGACCAGGTTGAGTGAACAGTCACTTGAAATGTTAACTATAATTAATTTATGTAGTCATACCAGTCCTTGCATGTATTTGGCCAGGGGAAAGCATTGACATAACACAAAATATCCTTAAAAAATAATTTCCTTCTTTTGTAAGTGGTTTCCAAGCTGGGAATAGGCAGCACTGCGGGAGTCATTCCCTAGTTCCGCTAGGGTCACCAATTTCACAATGCTCAAAACAGCATATACTCCCTCATTAACGCATCCCAAAAATTTTTCTTGATTTACAGTGGGGTTCTTAGTCCATGGCCATTTGTGTTATAATATGCACCAAAAATCCCACAAACCTTGGGTACCTACACACAAACATCAACACCACACAACTCACAACCAATGGATGTAGCATTTGGAGGCACAAAACGTGTAACACCACACTTGTGTCACTTTGCACTTAATTCACAATATTTTTACTCAGAAAACTTGCTGGATGGATGGAAGTAGACGTGTTTCTTAACTATATAGTACCCAGAGCGGATCCAGCACTATTTCCTGGAAGGAGCACAGAGTTAGAAAATGAAGGTTTTAAGATGAAAAAGTTAACAATTAAATTTAATTTATGGGTGTTTTTTTATTATTTCAGATAAATATATTTTTATTCAATATAATTGTATCATACTCTTCATTATTACAGTAATACCCTAGTATACTCTGTACCATGTAAGTTGGACAGTTTCTGACACGTCTGCAAAAGTAGCGCCACTGTTTACATCTGACTACATCTGACTGTGTATCCTTCCGCCATCAGCTGATCGGCCACATGGCAACGATGTTGTTTATTTTCATGCTGTCATTATCAGCCGATCCCCTTATCAATGTACTGTTCATGGGACGTTTTAGGCAAACTTGCTACTCAGAAATACGTAACTGTAATTGTAGTAATAGTAATGTGTAAATAAATCATTAATCAGTAAATTGTTATGTTAAAGGGCAAAAATATAAATAATTAATTTAAAATTTAGTAACTACAAAAAAATGTAATGCTAAACAAATTTTAAGATATTTTAGACTGACGTCTGTCTTAATAAATTAGTAGGCTATAAAAGTAAAAATATAAAACCTTGCAAAAATTTAATATTTGCTGACTTTTTTTATTTGTCCGAGACAGTGAATTTGGGATAACATTTGCGAAACGGTAGTTGTGGCTATTATCACATGTTGGACATTATAGCTAATATATTTGAGTTGGAAATATGTGACGTGGAATAACGTTAGAATTGCTTAACAACTATTCACGCGTGTCCCACTTTCTTCGGAAACAAGGAAATGGATTTTCGGAGAACAATATGGCGTATAATTTACGTAGACGAACGATTACCTGCTAAATAGATATTACTAGTACTCAAAATCACTGTACACGAAATATAAGTTACTTTAAAAATTATGCTGAGCTCGCAAAAAATTAAACTATTGGTATCAGTTCGTAAATTTATATATGTCGCGTGTGGAGCACTTTTTTTTTGTGGCTAGTAATGCTTCAGAAAAAATCAGATAGATAGCACAGCGCGCACATCCTGTCTGAAGCGAAGTCTGAGCCTCTTATTTTGCTCAATAGATCGTGTCTTTTTAAAGCTGACTGTTCTTCTATTACTGGCTCGAACGACACGAATTTGAAATATAGTTTGTCAAATTATTAGAAAAAATAATTCAATAATATTATGCAATATTTCTGTATGCTTTTGGAATTAATATCAAGCATGTAATGAAAGCGGGGTTGGAGAGGGGCTATTAAGATGTGAGAAAAGGTTTTGAAATTGCGTTTAATTTGGATACGGATCGTTGTAATGTGCCTTTAATTATGAACACCTATACATTTCTGCTTTAGCACAAAGTTTAGTTTCTAACATTAAAAACCGCTGTTTTATGACCACGTAAAATGTAATGTATTAATTAACCTAGGAACTCTTTCTTATTGCACGTATTTTCGGCTGGTCTAATGTGCGTCGTCAGTGCACTCAGAATAGCCAACGTAATATTAACTTTTGTTCGTTCGTTCATCAGCTGATACAGGATTTTGTAAATGGCACTTTGTTTGTTTCATATATGTCAAGTTGCCACTCACTGACTGTCAGAATCTGGCCAACTTATATGTAGGCCTATGGAAAACAATGCCATCAAAAATGGGTAGGTCAGGTGTGGTGTGTACAATGACATGAAAAAAAAATTCATAAAAATAGCACTTGTCATAATATTGAATAATTAATATTATTTTCATCAAATGTAATCATTTCTTACAGCTACACAAACATTTTTATTGTTCTATCATTAAGTAAACAAATGTTCGCAATGGAAATATAAAAATAACACTTAAGTATAGACTATACTCCTCGCAGTTCACATTACAGTAGACTCCCGATTATCCGAGCCCCGGTCAACCGAGCCTCCGGGTTAACCGAGCTAGTCATCGGAAGATACAAAATAAAAATAATGCTCTCAAAAGCAGGACAATTAGGATGAGAAGCGATGTTTCTTTGTTTGACGTGCAAGGTTGAGAAATCGGCTATTGCTAGGTGCCATATGTTTCCTGTATTGGCTGTTGTTAGGTCGAGCTGTCATTTCGTGCGAATTTGAAGGGAACTAATTCTAGGAATGCTGGCCCACCCGAATCGTCGGGTTTACTGGGAACTGCTCATATTGTCCCAGGCATCTGGCGCT